>VDFB02143171.1:0-17144 GCA_007258455.2 Sequoia sempervirens | reverse complement strand
TTGATCTTCTACTTCAAATGGTGTTGGTTCAATATCCAAAGTTGGGAAAAAAGAGGCTTCCTCATGAGTCAAAATAGACTTTAGATCATCCCAAAATGAAACTACCTCGTGAGCCAAAGCTCCATTTTCATATTGACTTTCATGAACCAACAACTCATTACATTGTTTAACATCTTGTAGCTATCCCAAATCTTGTGTTATCTCATAAACATCTTCTTGTTGCTTCGAATCTTCATCCTTGTCAACAAAACAAGGCAGCTCATCAAATGAGAAGATCAACTCTTCCTTCTAATCCCCATCCATTTTCCTTACACCTTGTTGTTCCAACTGATCACCATCAACTTCTACTTGCAAAAGTTTAGATTTTTTATTATTCACATCATTCATAGGCTCATAAACAACATATATTTATTTTGCTTCCTCATAACTGACCTCACAAGTACCTTCCACCTGAGGAAGATCCTCAATTAGTTTTGAGTCTTGAATTGAAAACAAAAACTCTTGTTTCACTACTAGCTTGGCCTCCTCCTGTTTGGAATGATCGGGTAGCTCCTCAAAAGATTTGGAGAGTGTTGATATAGGATTGGCTAGTATAGGAGGCTTTGATAACTCTTGAGGAAGAGAAGTGACTCGCTTGAAGCTTGGGATTTTTAACACATGCTCTTCCAACTTATCAATTTCATCATAGTTTTCCATGCTAGATTCAGTTAGTAAGGGGATTTGAAAGAGCTGCAAATGGGAGATAGGGGGTTGAATTTGCACATGTCCAGAATCGAGTAATGGAGAAGGAGCTCTAAAAATTGGAACTTTGGAAATAGAAGCTTTTTCAAAGGATTCAAGAGGTTTACCTTGTATGAAACTTGAGATTTTAAACTTGGAAACTTCCTCTTTCATAAGTTGAATCATAGTTCTAAGAGGAGCCAGTTTAAAACTAGAAATGCAAGTAGTTGATTTGGTTTCATACCTTTGGACTTGTGAAAGCAGGTGTTTCTTTTGCTCTTCTTTGGTTGCAACCTATCTAGCAAGAATCTCTTCTTCATACTTTGTGCCTCCACCTCCTTTTGATGAATATGAGCTTGATGAGCAAGCTCTTCCTGTTGCATATTATACTCTTTCTCTCTGGTGACAACCTCTAATTTCCTTTGCAAGTCTAATGCTATTTCCCTGATACTCATGTTGTTAGCATCTTGAGGCTGATTCATAGAGTAGTCATGATGGTTATGAGCAAAATGATCTTCTTGCAAATTATTATAGGCATGGATAGGTTGCCAGGAAGGTTGAGTAGGGGTGGGAGGGTGGCAAGAATATGGAACTTGTTGATAACCTCTTGTAGCAAAGGTATTTTGACTAAAACCTACTATTGGTTAAGTTTTATATAGATAGCAAGGAGGTGTAGGAGCAATTTTTTCATGATATGATGGGTTATAGAACATATCAACACTTTGTCTACTTGAAACCAACAAATAATCTTTCCAGAGTCACCAGGTGTGTAAAAAAAATGCTTCCAAAAGGCTGAAACTACTATTGTACACACAAAACAATAGTAACAAAATGTATAAAATGGATTGAGAATTAGTTCAAAGTCCCACTGGGTGTGCCAAAAACTATTGCCTCCTAACAGTGCACCCTTGTTGAGTGAACTCAGCCTATTGGTGACACAAGATGATCTTTTCTACTTTAGGTAACCAACAACATAGAAAAGTTCTCATGTTTCACCAGTAGGCTAAGTTCACTCAACAAGGGTGCACTATTAGGAGACAACAGTAACCATTAAAGATGTCTAGGATTTTGAGGGGAAAAAATCACAAAAGACTATAGCCAGGTTGCATTGTACTTTCCCTTTTTGAATACGCCTATATGCCTAAGAGCTACAGTGAGGAGCTTTCTTTGTTGGAGGATGTTTTTGTGGCCATAAGCTCAACTATTGTAGCATAGGAAGGGAAAATAATAGAGCTTCTAAACTATACAGATATCATTCCCAGAAAAAATGTTAAAAGTAAAAGAAATTTTGACAGCAATGGAAAAGCAATTGTCAAAATCAACTCAATCATCTTGCATCCCTTCCCGATGTGACTTAGCTCTTGATTGAGTAAATTATCTCTTTACACTTCAAATAAGGAACCCTTTGACGTAATAAAACTTTGACATAGGCCTAAATTTGATGGTTGTATGATTAGATGTTTTTAGAAAAAATATATATAATTAAAATGGAAGGAAATGTAAATTCTAGATAGGGGAGAGGGACCGTTAGTGGCATGGGGTTACATAGTGGGGATAAAAGTAGTCCCCCATGGGCTCCATAGTAAATCACTACAATATTCAATTGTAAAACACTTTTTATCCACAAAGTCAACAAGAGTAGTCGAATCACTCTATCGTCAAAAATTGTATTATAATTGGTTTATAGTTTTCCCAAATTGAAATACTTATTCGCAATATTACATGCCAAAGAATGTTCAAAGCACATATGACACCACAAACATACAATCTAATTTTCTTGTTAATGGCCCGTAACATTAAAACATGAAGCCAAAATATAAAATTAGTATAACCCATATTCCCCTTAAATATCACCACTTGCATTACATCACCACCAATATTTTCATAGATCCAATGCCACGAGAACAAATAAGAGCCAAGGTTGTCCCATCACCAAATCCAATCGAGCCCACCCCCTATCCCACTTTTCCTGCAACACAACACTCAAAGGAAAATCATGTTGGCTTTCAGTTGTTTTGTGGTTTGCCCTTGATGTAAAAAATTGATTATGCGGTGCTTTGGAATTCAGTTACATGTTACAGTTATAGGTCTTTGATTCAAATCTTTGATATATATCCATTTGTTGAGGATGACAATGTTTATTACTTGTGTTTCAACAGTGTGATTCCTCAAAGACTACATGTCACAATGTTTTCCACAAGAATATTTAGCAGGCATATTCAGGTTGTCTTTGAACGATATATTAGTGCATTGTCAATCTTAAGTTATTGCACTATTGTATTATTTTAAGGTATTCACGATGTTTTGACCTGATCATTAAAGTCAAATGTGAATATGGTGATATCAAAAAGCAATGGTTTTGAACATATTGGATGGTTATTCATAATTCAACATTCAATACAGGTTGACTAATGCTTGGCATATTCTTGTGTTATGGGCACATTGCATTTATTTTTTATGCAATCATTTATATGTGCTTAACATATATGTTAATGGGATTAAAACCCCATTGATGGCATTATTATTCTCTATGACCTAATTCTAAAGGCTTCAAAGGTCATATCATTTGGCATATTTAACATGTGGTAGGTTTGAGGGTTTTGATCAACATGACAATTATGGTTTAATAAAGGGCTAACTTCAACATTGGAAGTATCTTATATTTTCACCATATGAGGTATCAAGCAAGTTTATATGGTTTATATTGTGTCGATGTTTGTTGATTAACTTGGCATATGGAATACTATCGATCTCATTACATTTCATATTATCAAAGGAAGATGACTTTATTAAAAGTCACATGGTAGTGACTAGGTAATCGAAAAATTATTGAACTCATTTTTCATGAGGTAACATGTGATATTAGGTATCTTTTTCGATGACCATCATTTACAACTTATTGAGTTAATGATTTAATATTATTATGTTGTCGGTTCTTTCTGGTAAAGTCTTTTGCAGTGAAATTATAATATTTTGATCGGATCTCAAATGATCATTATATTTTGCAAAGTATTCGAAAAACTTTCGGTTGAAAATGTGGCGATGGAACCTTGTACCATGGCATAATCGCGGGTCCAGAATTTTTAGTTTTACCTAAATCTATGACATGCTATGGTTAGAGGTTCCGCCTGTACGGAAAGCCTCGGCCTACGGAATCTAACTGAGTCTTCCAAAGCATGCATTTTATGCTCGGTTTACCAATAGTGGAAGTTGGTTTCATCACCAGATGACATCGTGTCTTTACGGCATATTTTTAGTTTGTTTTCACCAACCGTGTAATACTCTTTCCTTGTAGGTTATAGGCTTTCTGAAATCGTAGCTTGTTCCAAGGTGTGATTAAGAATGTTTTGTATAAAATTTACGTGAAAGAGCTATTGTTAAGGATTTTTATTTTTAAAGAGCTTAATCTTTTTTCATTTCATAAAAGGGTTTTTTTGAAGAAGGATTATTTAGGTTTTTTCCATTTAAACCCTAACCTAAAAGTTGGTGTACAATTATTTAAACTGAATACAAAGGTTATTATTCACAATGTCTTTAAAAGATGGCTTTCAAGCATTTTTCTGGTTACCTGAATGTGGAATATGATGGTTTAGATATATTGTACATAAATTGTATTGCATTAAAAATATTTATATTGATTTATAGATTATTGAAGGAAGATGTTGTCATTTTCATACAACATTCCTCAATGTACTTATTGAAAATATTCATGGTCTACTATTGAGATTCTAGGACTACATTTGTACTTCTATGGTTTTAATAGTACACTATAATTGATTATTCATTGTATTTTATGGAGTTGGTGCTCTTGTAACTTTGGAAGATGGTGCTTCTGATTTGTTTGGAGTTGGTGCTCCTGAACTTTGTAGAGTTGGTTCTCTAAGTGAATAAAAAGAATTTTTTTTGAGTGGTTTTTATTCCCCAAGAGGGTTTTCCACTCAGGACATATAATGTGTTATGTGATGAGTCTTGGTGTGATTGTTTTTCATGTCTATCTAATTTTCATAAGTTATCTGATGCATTAATGTCTACTATTAGTTCTTATTTCTACAATGTTAATGTGATCTGCTACTACAAGTAATTTCATAGTCATATGTTACAAACTGGTTTAAAATATTTGTTTATCCAAACATATTTTGCATGTTGTGATGAAAAGCATTTAGTCTATCACATCACATGTTCTCTCATTGATTCATAGTTCAAGATTGTTGTGTTTCAATCTGTCATAATGTACTAAAGCTCTATGTTGTTTCAATGTGTATCATATGCTCAATTGTTGTAGTATCTCGGCTGCATTAAAATATGGTGGTCTTAAATTGATTCATTGGTGTTGATCTTCAAGTAAATAGTCTTATGAGTTGCACCTAATTTTCCATCATGCTTTGATTGTTAAACAGTGTGAGTCAAGTGCAAGATATCTCACATAAGTTACATTGACATAAGTTGCCTAAACTAAGTTAATGTTGTCATATCTTTGTTTACCTTTTTTCACGATTGCTCTTAAAGTGATTACTTTGCTCTGTTATCAATAGAAAGGATATATAAACTAAAAGTCTTTGTCAAATTTTAAAAAGGTTGGAGTTTTAGGTCTATCTATCAGACACTGATTCACCCCCCCTCGATGTCTTTTCATACTCCAACAAGTGGTATCAAATCCATACCCATGCATAAGTCTAACCAACTTAGGGTTTCCTAGTCTTGGAGTATATGTTATGGCTAAGTGCAAAAGAAACAAAGGTCAAAAGAAAGCCACTAGTGTCAAGAAAAAGTTGATCAACCAACCCCTATCAAGTTTAGTAAAGTTTTGTCTCAAGAAATACCCTTGCCAATTGATACTAAAAGTGATCTTGTAGTTGGAGAAGAAGGAGATCACTTAGTAATTGACTTTGAACAAGAATTTGGCAAAAAGGAATGTGAAGGTGACGAGTTTGAAGTTGATTTGGAAGAAGAACTGATTGCTTCCTTAGATGAACTTAAGAGGCTTAGAAAGGAAAATTAGGATCTCAAGGTACGCTTACAAGAAAGTCTTGATGTCAATAAAGTTGTAATACAAAATCATAATGATGTTAAAAAGATTATTGAATTTTTGAAAGCTCAAATGGTTGATAGAAAAAGGACTAAAGAGATATTGGAAGTCAAGTTTAAATACAAGGATGAATTATGTAATAAACTAGAAAATGAGGTTGCTTCATTGAAGAAAATTTCAAATAATGATTCCTTGTTAAAAGAACTAACTCTTAAAGACAACATGATTATAAGTCAAAAAATTGAAATTGAAGAATTTGAGAGGATAGCAGATGTTGTAAGGTCTAATTTGGAGGTTAAAAATTTTGAATGTCTAAAACTTGGAGGAGAAGTAGTTGCATTAAGGAAAGAGCTTGAAAGTGTCAAGCATCAATCAAGTAAAAATCAAAAATTTGATTGTAGTACTAATCTATTGAATGAGATGTTGGGCAGAAAAAATCATTCTAAGGATCCTACAGGAGTGGGATATGAGGTTGGACAAAGCTCTGCAAAAGAATCTAAACATGAGATAGTGTTTTCTACTGCAGATGGAAAGAGGTTTATAGTCAAGCAAACACCAAGAATGAAGGTTGATATTGGTCACCATATTGTTGTTGCTCAGACAAAAAATAAATGTGTTGATAAAAGGACAAAAATACCATCAAGACCTCCATTTATCAAGTATAAATACTCTCAATTTCATGGTTATTTCTATTGTGGTCATAGAGCAAGAAATTGTAGGAGGTATGGAAGATTTGATCCTAGAAGTTTTGGAACGTCAAGAAAGTATGATTCCTTTACTCCTCAAATGGGTTATGATATTACATGCTTTAAGTGTCATAAACTTGGGCATAAGGCGCAACAATGTAGGAGTAAGTTGAAGGAATCATTTAAAAATAACAATGTAGATGCATTGAACAAGAAAAAGAAAGGGCCCATATAGGTTTGGAGGAGAAAACAAGACCTAGGAAATGAAAATACTAAACTAGTGCATACTACACAAAAGGAATCAATTGTTGCCTGAAAGTTAAAAATGAGGTAAGGGGGAGTTGGTTATTGTATTAATCTTCAAATCCTTAGAGAAATTTTGAAGGTGTGCAGAATAATGTTTGTATTACAGTGATAGTTCTCTATGATGTTGCAAATGTTGCTAACTTTAATGATGGAGTAAGTTGATTTGCAATAATAGATTTTTTTTGTTTTATAGAGAACATGTGACAAACTTTATGCATATGCAAAACTTTGAGTGATGGTGTAGTATTTATGGGTGAATGATTGTTTGAGCATAAAATTTATCTTTTTGCATTGTTTTTCAATAATCAAGGTTTGAGCTATATGTTTTATGGATTTGATGTCTTGAAGTGAGCTTTTATATCTAAAACAGTGTGGAGACTATAAAATATTTGTGCATCTATGATCTTGAACATTTCACAAGTTGTTGTAAGAGTGGCTGGCTCTTACAAAAGGAAAAACATGTGTTCAGGACTGTCATGTGGTTTCTATGTCATTGTTTTACAATGTGAGCATTTGTTTATCTTGACAATTTGTATCTTGTACACATAGTATCTTGAATTGAGAATGATGGACATTGGTCATAGTGAACAAACAAGGACTGTGAGGTCTTGAAATCAAGCATAACATAACAAGTAGTGGTGGTATAGGGTATTTGTTTGAGTGATATCAATTAAATCATTCTTGGCTCTTAACATAAGATGACTAAGCACTGTGATTTCTTGATGTGCATACCATTCTATCTCTATTAGAGTGTCTTAACTTTCAATGAATATAGAATACATCAAAGCTTCAACATAGGAGTGTTTGACAAATACCGTTATTTGGATAGATCATGATACATCTATAATGCCTTTGATTAGAGGTAAAAAATAAGTTTTGAAGGGGCTTGGAACCCTTTACAAAAAGGAAACATCAAGACACAACCATTAGCCCAACGACAGCAAACCACTAGCCAAAAAGCAGCCAAAAAACAACACACACCACTACATATTATTCAGAATTTCAACAACTTCCATCTCACTAGCAGCAAGCTTCTGTCCCTTAACCTCAGTATCAGAAACCTCCAAACCCGAGGCCCCAGCCTGATTTTTCAGTCTATTTCTAGTCCTAACCCTAGGCCCACCAGTTTTAACCTCACAACTCAAAACAAAACCTTTAGCAGCACCCTTAGCAACAACATAATCCTCCCCAGTCAACTTACCCTCAACAACCATATCATCAGCAGACAAAATTTCCTTTCTCTTATTAGGGGGAAAAGCCTTCACAGAGTTTGACCTAGTCAGGACTTTAGGATCTTCACCACTCTTCATAACCATATTCCAAATTTTGTCAATTTTCTCCTCAAGGGAGAACATTCTAACCTCCATACTCTATTTCAGATTGGCAGTTTCCTTCACCACAGTATTAGCAACAGTATTAAGACCAGCCATTAAATTATCAATTTGGCTCTAGATCGTAGGATCCTCAGCCTTACAAGCAATGCTTCTAATGTGAACATTAGTCCTATTAATCTCATGAAAAAACCATTTAAAAAGTTTAAAAAGAACATTGGCACTGTCATGGGCCGAACCCAACACATTAGAAAGATCCTCCCTATCAAAGTTTTCAATGCGATTTCCCACAACAACATCCTCTTGAGAAGAACTCTCATGGACCTTATCCTTAGAGGCATCCTTACCTTTAGCAGTAGTGACAGGAGACTTCATCCTATGAACAATCAACAATTTGGTCCTCATAGTAGGGCTAGCCTCTTCCTCCTCGAATCCTCCTATTTTTAGCTCCCACAACTTGATCACCACCCATAGCTCTATCCTTCTGCTTAGGAAACCCAATGACAGCGCTCAGAACATCCCCACCATGGAAGCCACTAGCCACAGAGAAAGGGGCATTCTTCAAAACCCTTCTCTTCCGACTTCCCTCCTCAGGATCTTGCACAAGTCTAGACACAAGGGGAGGAGAGGAAGCTTCCCCATAAAGCTCATTTTGTCTTGCTATTGTGGCACAAGAACTTTTTCAACCATTATATATTCTATAAGGTTTTACGATTATTGTGTAATGAGCTCAGGCTCTGCGTAACCTCGGTAGCTCTGATACCAACATGTAATCTTAATTCGTTCCTTTGGCAATTCCAATTCTCACTTAAAACATGTAAAGGTAACAAGTAACAAGATAATACAATAAAATTTCTTCCTTTCTTTATTGATAAACACGTACAAGTTACAATATGTTTCCTCATGAATTTCATTTTCATTGCCATATATAAATCAGAGTTAAAAAGTAATACAGTTACATACATAGCTCGTAAGCTTTTGCACAAATAGAAGTAAGAAGGTCCAGGAGTCCTTCCTTCAAATCTGGTACATTGGTCGCCACAGGAGGAGAAACATCACTTGGCTTTTCTCCGCCAACTATTTGACTTATATCAGTGTTTCCCTGACGATCATTTTGTACTGAACGGCCTCCTTCAAGAAGAGATTGGTAGGCATTCCCTTTAACGATTACCAACTGAGCATAGTGCTGTGTCCTACTCAACTAGAACCTTGTTGTTTCACAATCTCGATCTAGTACTCGGATCACAATGAACTGACAGTGTAGTCTCAACTATCTCACATCTAGGTGGATGTCGTACCTTTCACTACTTTGGCCAAAGTATTCTCATTCAGTACTTCGAATGAAGGTCATCTATCATAAACACTACTCAGGGCCGATTTGACTTGAGGCTTCCTTACTCTACGCATAGGTTTGTCCTTCAATGGGTGAATCCGTCATCCCAGACATCCTACAATCATATGAACCTACTAGAAATGAAAACAGTATTCAAGTGTCTTGTATCAATCCTCCTAACTAGGAATTCTTTATCCTAGGAGTACTTAACTTGTCTCAGTTATCCTAATAACTTAAGCTAAAAGACTTCACTTGATTTTGCCATCATTTCAATCCTAGTAGATAATAAGTACGTCTACGTATTCTCCATATACAGAGATCATACACAACATGCAATAACCATTCAAAATGCATTATAAATCCTCTCCTATCTATTTCACATGATTTCCCTTTTATTCATAATAAATAAACACTTCCCTTAAATTCTTTCACATGAAACCCCTTACTTAAATTCACTTTTAAGCATAACTTATAAACATTCCCTTTGAAAATGCATCCAAGAATTTTACTTTCCAGACTTGCACACACAGCAAATAGAAAACACTTTAATCAGATTAAAAATCATAAATAGTAAAGGTTTCATGCCTGGTTGTAAGCTTCCTCTCCTATTCGTTGTTCCAGTCCTTCTCCCAATAAAGCCCTCAGTTTTGAATGATTTTACACTCAAACAGACTTCTCAAATGTCACAGGAAATGTAAATACTCACAGGAGATACAAATGCTCAAAAAATAGGAACTCTCAGCTTAACTTGGGATTTTCACAGTTAAAGGCAATTGCTGGTAAAATTCACTGTATTTTTTTACTCAGCAAAACAGAAATAGAAACAAAATAATGAAATGGATATGAGAGTCTGATGAAAATACTAAACTCGGATTGCTCAAGTGGTGAAACATTGAATGGCATGGCATCAATATATAGGGCCCGAAATGCAACGATTTCCACTTATGGAGGCATGAGATTTGACAGCAAAGTGCCCAGAAAATGTCAATGATATACTTGGCGCATTTCCAACACTCATGTCATCAAGATTGAGGATGATTCAACCAGTTTGTTGACAGCAAGAAGAGAATAAATCAACCTAGAAAGGGAAAAACGCCACCTACAGGAACGTTTTGCTGCCAGCCGTATAAACTCAACATGATTTTATTGCTGCGTTCTAGGTCAAGCCTCAAATCGATCCAACACAGAAGTTCGTTGCTATTTTCCTGGTTTCGAGCTTTGAAAACTTCTTCCTTCATTTCCAGCTGCGTAGGAGCTTCACGGGAAAGTTCATTTTTATTTCCATTCATTTTTCTAAAGTTCGAACTTTTCAAATATTTCTTTTAATGAAGTTCGCTATTTTGAAGTGTTAAATATTTCATACGGCTACCTTTTACATTTAAACTTCCACAATATATATAAAATGCGAATTTCATCCTTCCATTAATAATACTTATTCTTTAAACATTGAAATTGTTTTCCATTATTTAAATTTTAATAATTTATATTTGCATATTTTATTTATAAATGTATTATTTTAAACATTAATATTTATTTATATATAAACGTATTTATATATAAATATATATTAATTTTAATATTAATACATTTAATTTATAAAATATACAAATATATTATTGTTTATACATCCTTTATGTATTAATATATATATATTAATAATCACCTTATTAATATATATATATATATATATATACATAAATATATATTTAAATCTTCTAGATAATAATACTAAATATATAATTATATTTAATAATATACATATATACCTGTATACATTTTTATTTTTCAAAGTACGTATACTGTGAGCCAGTCAGCATACTTTCATTATACGTACCCAGGTATATGTGTATATAAGTGTATTATTAAATTCAAAGGCTAAGATAAAACATCATTAATTTCACCACAAACATCAGGCGGAATGTGTACATATATATATACCTGTGTATACGTATGTATGCGTACATACATGTCGACACATGTGTATGAGCATATCCGTCTGCTTAACATACACATGTATTGATATGTCTGTACATATAAATACGTGTTCACAATGTATAGATGTACGTGCGTTCCTAATCAATCATTAACACATAACTTTCACATCATTCATACTTGGGTCATGGTATAGCAAGTCTGACGTTTAAACAATCACATCCCCTAAAGCATAAAGAAGTGAATTCAGAATCCTTATGTCAATAAACAAGCCTATGGATGACTTACCATTATCTCGACAAACAGACTTGGCTTACTCAATCTATAGTATGTGTGTGTATGCTCAATTTGGTAATTGTTACTGTTTACCCGACCAAGTTCCTCCCCAAATGATGTCTCTCCTCTGTCCGGAGGAACAGTCTTCATACCTGCACATCATGACATGACATCGGCAGTCATATGCTCATAACAAGGTAAAAACATCTCACAAGTTAGAATAACATTATTCCATAATTGTATGCTACATTTAATCAAGAATTAAATCATTTAGAAGTAACAATCAAATGAAACCATCATTTAAACAGGACTCATTCACTTAATAATGAGATCAACCATGTTTTATTCATCATCAAGATCTCAAACATTACAATCAATTGCCCTATGCAATAGTAGTTATAAAATCAAGATGTAAATAACGCAAGGTACACCTCAAGAATAAATTAACTTTCATTTATAAAAATAGTCGTGGCCTCATAAGGGAGGGGATCATTTAAATCCAAAACCTTACTATCTCTAACACCAAAGTTAGCGAAGAAATCAACTAACTTATTTCCCTCTCTCAAAATATGGGAAATATAACCATTATCAAAGGATTTAATAATTTCAATGGAATCCTTGATCAAGGCCTCAATTGTCCAAGAAAGAGGAGATAAATTATTCAAATTATTAATAATGTTTAGAGAATCACCTTCCAACCAAATATTTCTATACCCTCTTCTCTGAGCCAGAGCAAGACTATGATAGGTAGTCGCCGCCTCCGTAAAGTGGTTTGTCTAGTTTCCCAAAGGGAGTGCCACAGCAGAGACGAGCCTATCACTAGAGTTTCTAATCACTCCCCCACATCCAGCAGGTCCCAGATTACCTTTAGAAACACCATCAAAGTTGATCTTAACCCAACCATCCGGTGGCGCCTTCCAAACAACACCCTCTCTTGAAGATTTCCCCTTTGAAACTGGGAAAGATATATCACAAGGCAACTTCCACTTTTGAGCAATTGAAATATCATAGGAGCATAGATTAATCCTCTAACCAGCATGGAAGGAGATCCCCGAAAGAAAATTCTCCTTAATACCATTACAAATCTTATGGGCCACAGATAAAGCAGGAAGAGAAGAGTTTCTGAAGATTCTATTGTTACGTTCCAACCACACCCCCCAAGTCAAATGAGGCAGAGAAAGGGACCACAAAATCTGCAAGGCCAGATTAGTTGAGGGGCACACCCATTGGAACCATAAATCTTTAACAGAGCCAGGAAAAACCCAACTTAGATTCCAAAGCGAAAGAACATGATTCCAGATCACACCAACATATCTACACCCAAACAACAAATGACAAGTATTTTCCACCTCCTCTTCACAAAGAAAGTATCTATTGGGCATAACAAAACCTCTTTTTATCAGATTATCAATAGTAAGAATTTTATTCTGACAAAATAGCCAGAAGAAAATATTAATCTTAGGAATCAGTCTAGAGGACCAAATAGAAGCCCAAAAAGGAGGCAGACTCATAAAAGAATCATTCAATGAAAAATCCAAAGCAACAGAAAAGTTACCCTCAGAGGATGGCTTCCAAACAAACCTATCAGGAGAAGGACTAACAAGAATGTGAACACAAGATACAGCCTTATAAATAATTTCAAGACTAGGATCCAACTCATACAATTTCCTCCAACAACCTCCATCAATATAATCAGCAACAAATCTGCCAACTAGACACAAACCAAGGTCCATAAAGGGATGAGCCCAAGGTTGATCCTTAAGAGGTCCATTACCAATCCAATTATCATCCCAGAATAAAATACTCCTCCCATTCCCCAACTATCAGGAGAGACCCCTAGCAACAAGCCTATGAGCCTTTAGCATAGAGTTCCACAACACAGAGCCATTCGGAGGATTAAACTCATTAGACATCACTTCTCTGATCCCATCAGCACCATGTAAGTATTTACTCCAAGTGATTTTTTCCCACTCACTTTTAGCTAAAAAAAGATTCCACAGCTATTTCCCCAAAAGGGCAATGTTAAACGGTCTGATTTTGTGAATACCCAGCCCCCCAACCTTCTTTGGCCGACAGACATCATCCCAAGCCACCAAATGAGTTCTTTTTTATCTTCAACCCCTGTCCATAAGAATTTTTTCTGAATACCTTCCAAGAGATCCAAAAAATTTCTTGGCATATGAAATAGACTAAGAGCATAAACTAAAATATTCTGTAAGGTGGATTTAATCAACTGAACTTTACCCACTTGGCTTAATAAGGCCCCTTTCCACCCAGCCAACTTGGAATTAAATTTTTCAATCAACCCCCTCCACAAAGAATCCAGAGCCTTAGAACATAAGGGGAGTCCCAGGTAAGAGGCGGGCAATTCACCAATTTGACACTGCAAGATTCTAGCAATCCTGATCTATCTTTGAATTGGAGTATTGAAGAAGAAAATAACACTCTTTTGTAAGCTAACTCTCTGCCCAGATGTAGCCTCATATAAATGTAAAAACTGTTTAATAGCCTTAGCTTCCTTTATAGACGCCTGCCCAAGCAACAAAGAATCATCCACAAATTGTTGATGAGAAAAAACAAGATTAGCATGAGAGGGGGCTAATCGAGACATACGTCCAAAATTAACAAATCTTTGGATAAGGTGACCCAAAGACTCCACCATAATTATAAATAGAAAAGGAGAAATAGGATCCCCTTGCCGCAGCCCTCTAGAGCAATCAAAAAGAGGTGAAGGAGACCCATTGATAAGCACAGAGAACCGAGGGGTAGAAATAAGTTGAAACACCAAAGCCACCAACTTCTCCCCAAAACCAAAGGAGAGAAGAATCTTAGACAAAAAACCCCAATCCTTTGAGTAAGTCAAGTTTAAGGATAAAACCAAGTTGCTTATTAATAGAAAGAGAATGAATATTCTCATGCACAGAAAGAATGGAATCCAAAATTTTCCTACCAGCCACAAAACCATTCTGTTGAGGGGATATGATAAAAGAAAAAATCTTTTGCAACCTCAATGTCAGCACCTTGGAGAGAATTTTATAGATAGAGTTGCACAAACTGATAGGCCTAAATTCCTGAAAAGAAGTAGCATCGGGATTTTTGGGAATCAAAACAATAAAAGAGGAGTTGATTTCCTTTAAGAGGGAACCTGATCTAAAAAAATCCTTAGTAGCCGCCACCACATCTTTAGCAATAATATCCCAGAAGGACTGAAAAAAGAACATAGGGAAACCATCAGGCCCTAGAGCCTTATTACCTTCAAAGGAGAACATAGCTCCCCGAACTTCCTTAGCCGAGGGAATACAAACAAGCTGCCTATTAGTTTCAACATCCACCAGCTAGGGGGTATCCCTTAGAATATCCTCATGACAAGCCCCGTCAAGCAAACCCTCCATAGAAAGCAACTAAGAGAAGTAAGAATCCGCAACAATCTGGAGATCAACATCCTTTTCCATAGCTTGATTGTTAAAATTAATCAAATTAATACAATTCAAAGCCCTGTGTTTTAGAGTAGAAATATGAAAAAACTTAGATTTTCTATCACCACTCTTCAGCCACATAATCCTCGAACGCTACTTCCAAAATTCCTCCTCTGCAATAATATTATGTAATTTTGAAAGCAAGACATTTCCTTCAGAATCAGATCTTGATTATAACCAGATGATTGAATAACTTGTTGAACCGTGTGAAGCTCCTTAGACACCCCATCTTTCTCCTAAAAAATATGGCCAAAAGAAGTGTGATTCTATTTTCGAACATTAAGCTTAACATTAGCCAAATTTTTCACCACTCTATACATAGTCGACCCCTCCACATCGATACTCCACCAGTCCTTAACCAAACTACCCAGATCAGGATGGCATGTCCACATTTTCTCAAACCAAAAAGGAAAATTCTTCTTACCACCCAGCAGGTCCACAGACAAAGCCAAAGGGAAGTGATCTGACCCCAATCTAGTCAAAGTTGAAAGGGAGCAAGAATAGTGGACCAACCACTCAGGGTTTAAAAGGGCACAATCCAGCTTAACTTGGATAAGGGAATCACCCACACGCCTATTTGACCAGGTATAGGAAGCCCCTTTCAGATCAAGATCAAGAAGAGTTGAATCATTTATGAATTGCATAAGGTCCGATCTACTATCA
Organism: Sequoia sempervirens; assembly: GCA_007258455.2. NCBI lineage: Eukaryota > Viridiplantae > Streptophyta > Pinopsida > Cupressales > Cupressaceae > Sequoia > Sequoia sempervirens. The sequence goes on along the minus strand of VDFB02143171.1, from coordinate 1,395 downwards.
TCCACGTTTTGTGATCCACCCATCTTATCAACATCATGCAAAGGAGTATTAAAGTCACCAATAACTAGCCAATTATCAATATTATGATAAACTTTAAAAGAGGCAAGGTTCACCCAAAGCCTTTTTCTAACACTTTTACAATTAGTAGCATAAATATTAGACAAAGTCCAAGAAAACTTGTCATTCAGGTGCAAGAAAGAAGTAGCCACATGATTACAATTGTTGAAATCCTCCACACCTCCAATAACCAGAATATTCAAAAAAGTGACAATCCCACCAGAGCACCTGTCACCTCAGAGCAATGCATACCACAATCTTTAAACAACTTCAATCTAAGTCTAGATAATTTATCAACACCCATTTTCATTTCTTGAATTAAAACAATATCAGGATGATGATCTCTTACCAAATTAGCTAGGAGATCATGTTTATGAGGGTTATTCAGACCCCTCATGTTCTAGGAAATAATCTTCATGTAAGTTTATGGGAAGTTCTCTTAGAGCACATATCCAATAGAGTTCTCTATGTACCATCAACAATATCCATCTGACTCTCTTTATCCCTCATAACATTAGCTGGGGGCCTACCTCTCCCACGCGGCTTAGACCCACAATCCGATCTCTGCTTGTTTCTTTTCATGACGCCCGACAAAGGAGAATGCTTCTTCCTATTGTAGCCACGTACCATGACATAAGGTAGGTTATCCACATCCTCAGACTCCTCAGACTCCTTCACCTCAGGTTTCATCTCAAACCCCTTATCTTTCAACACCACATTTTGAGGAATCCTTCCCCCAAGAGGAGAACTAGATTCAACCAACTTAGAAGGAATCCCTTCCCCATGGGGGGAACCCGATTCAAGAACCATAGAAGAATTATTTTCCTCCAAAAGTACATAACTATCCATATTAGGGACGTTTTCAACCTAAAGCTCCTGATTCACCTTCCCTTGCATAGGTTGACAATCAACCACCTTCTCTAACTCATTCAGAGATTTATCTTGACTGGCCTCCAAGGGAGGTTCCCCTCCTGACTCCATCTCCAAAGCTTGAGGTATTTGAGATTCCACCTCCTAAGCTTGAGGTTTCTCTTTTTCTCTCCACTATTTCGTCATTTTCTTAGGAGCTTTCAGAGGGAATTTCTTTGCCCAATGGCCAATTTTTTACAATGGAAACAGGAAAAGGGGTTCGATTGAAATTCAACCATCTGCTCCTACACTCCAAGTTTAGAGTTAATCTTCACCATGGAAGGAAAATCAGCAAATTGCTCCACATTTACACAAAATCTGGCATAAACCAACCGCTTCCTTGATGCCCTCATTTGGTCAATAGATAATAGACAACCAAAAGTGCTAGAAATCCCCTTAAACACTTCCTCATCCCAGAATTCCAGTGGC
>VDFB02143170.1:0-13207 GCA_007258455.2 Sequoia sempervirens | reverse complement strand
TTGCATTGTTCATTGTTGGGTATACATTCTTAAAGTCGTACCACCCTTTTCTAGCAAGGTTGTACCAACACTAGGGTTTGGCATCTTTCTTCTACGAATAAACGCCTTGCCTTTTGTGTTCTTATTTCTTCCTTATTGGGCGCCTACTTCAAATAAAGTCTTTAGGGTTATTTTGGAGGTGGAGAGATCATTTGGTAGCTAAAGATTAATCAATTATCAGATTTCTATATTGCTGCCAGAAACCTCATTTTTTGTATGTGATCTTCTTGTAGTTTTTCAGGTATGCAATTTGATTGTAAGAGTTTTGAAATAAAAGGGCATGAACATATCTTGCTGCAATTATTTAGTTCGTAGTTGCATTATTTATGGTGGAATACTATTATATTAGTAATTAGGGGTGTACTATTGTTGAATCAGTCTGTTATAATTTACATCAAACTTGACATAACTATAATTAGACTTGCTATAGACTGAATCATGGCTTAAATTGGTGTTGGCTTATCTATTTTAATGAATGCAAGTTGTTTGTTCTATTTTCAATCAATTGGAATATGTAATTGTGTATCAAACAATGCAAAATCAAACATTACAACTTAGAAACTGCATCAAAACACTCAAAAAATTAGAACTCAGACCTTGCATGCCAACTACTTGACGGAATGTAAGAAGGCCAAATTTGAGTTTCTGGAGCAGAACTTGTTAGAGTTCTCACAGTGGTATCATAGCGGTCTCTTGCCACCCTGTTGGGTTTGTAAATGAAACTTCTATTGATCATACGGTGACTTTCAAGTGACCAATACTCTTGCATTGTTTTAGTCATGGGAAAGATGAAGTCCATCGAGGAACTTATGATAGAATTCATGCAGGCCTTTCAAAACGATGGTAAGAATTTGACAAGGCTTCTACAACATTTGGAGATATTGGATCCTTTGTTAGCAAAAGAAAGGAAATCAAATGCTAATGCAAATGATTCTACTAATATAAAAGATAAATTAGGGAAGGAGGAAGTCCTTCAAGATTTCAAAAACATGACACAAAGGTATGACAATAATTTTGATTTTTGCAACTATAGCCAAACTATTGAGCACAATTATGATGTAGATGTGAGGATAAATGATGAAAGTGTTGAGGAAGGATCTACAAATATTGACATGCAAGAATTGAGTGTCAAACATGAGGATGTGGTTACATCCATTATGGTTACAGGTGCAATTGATATAGATGGGATGAGTGCATTGGTTGAGAGTTGCAGGGAACCACATGTTGCACCTGGTTCTCCTGAGGTTAGTCCCATGATAGGTGATGCATGGAAGATTATTGATGGCTCTTGTGACATAGTAGTTGATTCATTTGAGAGTTGTGTGACAACTCGCAACACTACTCCATCGTCTTCACAAGAGATATGTAAAGTGTCATATGGTTAGGAGATTGGTTCTCATGTTGATTTTTTTCCCTCTCCTAGAAGAAAATTAGTCATTTCATTCCATGCAGTTAATTATGATCTGTAGCTTGTTGAGTCAATTTAGGAGTACAATTCAATTTATTGTTCCAGTGATTCAGAGATGGATGCTTTAGATCAACATGGAGTGATTGTGCAGTTTGTGAATAATCCATTATTTGAGTTTGATGATGGTTCAATCTATGATAATCCACTCTTCAAGTTGGAAGACAATCACACACCTGGTACTAGTTTAGGGTTGACCGATAATCATAGTGTTTGGCATCTTTCTAGTGCATCAAGATTTCAAACAAGGCTCATAGAGGAGTTTAATAGTGTGTACATGGTAAGGAGTTTTTATAGTTTTTCCTTTGATCCGCCTATACATGATTCGTATTCGATTCACAATTCTGGTGCATAAGGTTATTCTCTTTGTGTAGTCAAGGGAAGCAACTCATTTCTGTATGTGGAGTTACCATCTTCAAAATATGAGATTAGAGGTTGCAAGTGCTTGATTCAGTTGTTAGGGGGCAATTACTTGCAGGATTAGAGAATTGTTTACCATCATGCTAGTGGGTTTCTAATAGAGTTTTCCACTTCAGATTTTCAATGGGAGATAGGGCTTCTGAGAGGTTGTTGTGGCAGCAGGCATGATGGCACAGTTGAATATCACATCCATGTGAGATGTTGTGTAGCAGACACTTCCAGATATTCTTACTTCCTTATGATGGATGGATGTGATTTCAATTTGCATCGAGACTCAGGTGCTGACAGGGTTGGCACTGCAATCTAGTTGGGTTCCATTCATTGGCTTGACCACTTCTGGCATGGTGAAGTTGAGATCAATGTTGAGCAGTAGAAGATGGTTGGTGGCATGAGGGACATTACACATCACTTCCCTTGGGATCCTGGTGGAGTGGTGTGTTCTTTGTTGCTGAGATTGCTTGGGGACAAGCAATTTTAGAGAGGGCAGATTGTAATGTCCCCTTTTTAGCATGCTCATGTTTGTAGGTGGTTTAGCCTATAATTTTGACCCTCGTAGGCTAATGAGGATGGTTAGAGGGTCTTCTAAGGTTTGCATCATCTCCAGTGTTCAGTTATCATCAGTTTTGGGATTTCGTTTGGCATTCACAGGGGCTCTAGTGCTATACTTACTATTTATAGTAAGTCAGGAGACAGATGAGAGGGACCCTTACTATTTTTAGTAAGGCACTTGGTCATATGGAGATTCATGAATTTGACCGTAGTTTAAGTCGGTTTGTCGAAATATGTAATATTGAAGGAGATATTAAATTTTTAATGGCCCAATTAATATTTTAAATAAAAAGGGGGTTATTATAAAGTTATAATTTAATATTATAACTTAAAAGGGGTCAATTCATCATTAAAATGGGGCTAATTATGCAATTAAATATTGGACGCCTATCCCAAGGTTTTAAGAGGGGAAATTTAATGAAATGAATTAAATAACATTTAATATGTATTTTAAATGCTTTTTGGAGAGAATCGACCTCTCCTTGAGAGTTATATAATTCAGCCTTGGGGAAAATATTCATTATTAGATTAAGCATTTGGTGTTGATGAGTTTTGTCTGAGAGAGGAAGCCAAGGGTTTCTGAATTATTTTTCCATTGGAGAACTCTCACTCTCCATTATTGCAGCCATTTGAGGTGGTGAAATATCCATTGAATTTGGCATATAGGAGAACTTCATACAAAAGTTTTGTTTGGGCATATTGGTAAAGGATTTAATCAAGGGTTTGAATATTATATTGAATATTTGAAGACTATATTGTTGCTAGTTAAAAAGACATTACAGATGCATTGTGGCATACATTTATTGTTGGATGCTACAGTACCCATGAATAGTAAATCACTACAATACCTGTCAATAGTAAATCGCTACAATACCCATCAACAGTACCAGTATAGTACTGCTACAATATTTAAGGTATTTCTAAGAACATCTATTGTAGATTTGAAGACATTGGCAGAACTAGGGTTTGAGCAGATTTTTATTGAGAATATCAAGCATCAGGAAGGTTCCATTGTTCATTGTTGGGTATACATTCTTAAAGTTGTACCACCCTTTTCTAGCAAGGTTGTACCAGCACTAGGGTTTGGCATCTTTCTTCTAAGACTAAATGCCTTGCCTTTTGTGTTCTTATTTCTTCCTTATTGGGCGCCTACTTCAGATAAAGCCTTTGGGGTTATTTTGGAGGTGGAGAGATCATTTGCTAGCTGAAGATTAATTGATTATCATATTTCTATATTGTTGCCAGTAACCTTAGTTTTATGTATGTGATCATCTTCTTGTAGTTTTTTGGGTATGCAATTTGATTGTAAGAGTTTTGATATAAAAGGGCATGAACATATCTTTCTTCAATTATTCAGTTCATAGTTACATTACTTATGGTGGAATAATATTCTATTAGCATAATACTATTGAATCAGTCTATTATAATTTACATCAGACTTGACATAATTGTAATCAAACTTGCTATAGACTAAATCATGGCTTAAATTGGTGTTTTTTTATCTATTTTAATGAATTCATGCAAGTTGTTTGTTCTATTTTGAATCAATTGGCATATGTAATTGTGTATCAAACAATGCAAACTCAAACATTACAACTAAGAAACTGCGTCAAAACACTCAAAAAATTAGAACTCAGACCTTGCATGCCAACTACTTTATGGAATGTAAGAAGGCCAAATTTGAGTTTCAAGAGTAGAAATTTTTAGAGTTCTCATAGAATCCACCAAATCAATGAATTTCTATTAACATTCCAACAACATGTCTTTACAACAACTCAACTCTCTCTTGAAAATGAGAGGAGACCCCTTATTTATAGTGTCCAAAAAACAAAATGAATGGCGAAGATTTAATCTCATTGTGTGGCCAAGATTCACTACAAATTAGGATTTCACCTACGCACAAATATTTTACAATATAAAATTACACTTTGTCTTTTAGCTTATTTTGTCCTCATGTGGGCAGTATTGTAGCTCTTTTGTCTTCTAGCTAATTTCCTTTCGCTGCAGCTACATTGTGAGGAATTCATCATGAATTATGAGATTCCCTTCATGCTTCTTTGCAGTGGCATATTCTATGAACTTCCCAATCAATGCTTGGAGGTTACTCCACTCCATTATGTCAAATTGGACCACTTGGAAGTTCCATTTCCTAGATATGTCAGTGAGTAAATCCCAGTCCTTGTCACATTTGACTGTATTCTTTATTACCTACTCCGATTGGGTGAAGGAACAAGCGGTGAAATCCATGAAATCTAGAGTGAGGATGTCAGTAGCTCCTTCATCCATCTTCTTAAGGAATATGGCCTTTCCTTTTCGAGATCCATCTCAACAAAGGGCATGCTAAAATATGTTGTTAAATTTGAGGTACTCCATGCATGTCGCCCTAATTTCTTTAGCCCAATCGATATCAAGCTCCACTTCGTGGAGCACCCATTCTAAGACCTCTTGTCTATGATCAATGCCCATCTTACATGCTTCTATGAGCCAATGATCATCCTTCGCCAATGCAAGCTCCTTTTCCCGTGATTTCTCAAGCATCTTGAGGATAGCCTCGATCTTGGGGTATGTGATTTGGTACAAGTCTGGGAAGTCAGTGCAGAAATTCCTCATGCCCCCCATCTATTTCTAAATTTTTAGGAACTTATTTTCCATCCTAACAGCATGGTTGATGCCCATATTTCGATTATATATGACATATTGGAACCACTCTTCAATAGCTTTTTTCCAATTCTTTCTCTTCTTTATCTTACTGATGTGCTCTTTGGACAACAACAATGGGGTAGCCAATGATGTGGCGGGAAGCTCCTCAGTTGATGACCATTGTTGAATATAAGTTGTCAAATTCGCCACCTATGCTTTCAGTTCTTCCTTAGAAGTCTTATCCTTATGCATTTGGTGCAAAATGTTGGCGATGGATCCCTGAAGATGGTTGATTTTTTGTTCTCTTGTCTTTGTCCCCAAATCAAGGGTAGAAATATTATAGCTGACCCCTTCCTCTACCACCACCAGAGTGGCTATTTGTATGGTCCTGGATCCTGATGCATCCATCGTCAAGTGGGATCTGACATTTGGCTTCTTTTCTTTCTTTGTACTTATTTGTGCCCTGGCTAGAATGACTTCCAGCCTTGCCTTTGGGTCCATCAAGGTCAAGTTTTTCTTTTCTAATTGATTTTCAAGCCATTTAGGCATCTAAGATTCCCCTTTTGGTGATTCATGATCACCTTCTTCCTCATGGGTCCGTTGAATTTCCATTACTTTGCCACCTAGAGTCTCCTACTCTATCTTTCCTTCATTTCTTCATCAGAATCCTGGATGAATACTATTTCTTTTCTTGGGGACTCGGTGGCTGTATGCTCTTTGGGTTTGTCTTTCCCCTCAAAGGTTTTCTTTTCTTCCTCTTGTTCATGCCTATGTTCTTCATGATGCTTCATTCTCAGGCTTTTCTTTGTTTCAACCTCTTTTTCAGGTTTTTCCTCTTCTTTTTTTGCTCTTTCCTTTTCTTTTTGTTACTTTGAAAGAGGCATGTCTTCACCATGCTTAGGGATTTCATCTTGTTTCCCAGATGGAAGTTTAGTGTCCTCCTCCATTCTTTCATCTGTATCCTTTTGTTCATCGGAGGGATGCTTTTCAACTTCTTCCTTGACGTACTTGAGTTGTTGAGCCAACTCTTCCTCAAGCTCTGGGTCAAAATTTTCCACAATATACTTCACGCCTGGCTCCCCAACATCTTCTTCAGAGGATTGTGTTTTCTCCTCCTCATGCACCACTTCATCAATTGTTAGATGTTGATATTCAGAATGCTCATGGTAGTCATTCTCTTCCTCCATTTCTTTGATGGCTTTCCTCTCTTTCCTTTCTAATTCTTTAGATATCTACATTTTTGCCTCCATCATGGGTGGTTTAGCTAGAGTAGGGATAGGAAGGCCAACAACAACTTGTGCTATTGCATCTTGCACAACATGGTTCATGAATAACCCAGGGAGCTTTGTTGGTATGTTGTGCATGCGCCTAGCAAAGGATTTTGGGAGCAAAAGAGCAGGAATTATTTTTGTTGTGGTAGCCAATGAAAGGGTTGTTGTCAGATAAATTGGGGAAGAGGAGTGTGAGGAAGTGGTGGAAGAATAAGATTCTATGATCATAACTTGCACTATAGGTGGAGTAGAGGCAAGGTGAACTGTGATGTCCACCATAGGCGGAGAAGAGGCAACCATCACCTGAGAAGCAAGTAGAGGAGAAATAGTAGTAGTAGCAATGGCAGTGGCAGCAACAAGAGTAGAGGTAGTAGGTGGGGACTTTGGCTGCTTGATATCTTATTCCTCTTCTTCATGGAGTGGGTTCTCCTGGATGGTGGGAATCTCCGTAAAACTACCTCATTTCTTTGATTTCTTGGAAGGTTCACCTTTCGAGGCCTTCCTTGAGTACACCTTTTTCTTAGGCTAGCATTCAACCATTTCTTTTCTCTTCTTTGACCATGTAGTGGGAGGAGATGTTGAAGTCTCTCCCATCGGGGCAGCAGTGGCAGAGGCACTATAAGTCTCACTTTCAAGTGGATCCTCGAGCTCTTTGTATGTTAGCGCGTCCCCTTGCAGCTTCAATTGGGAAATTTTCTCGTCAATCCATTCTTTTTTCCTTGCCTCAATGGGCTTCATCAAAATATCAAGGTCATTGACCTCTTCCTCATCCTAGTGAATTAATGGTAATGACAGGTTGGCAACAACATCATATCTTGAATCTACTACCGTATTTTCTTCTTCGACAATTTGATCTAGAACTGGAAACAAGTTCATTGTTTTGACGAAGTATGTCATGATGTGGATGTAATGCCTCATACACACCTCCTTATCATCTCTGAAATTGGCCCAAAATTCCTCCACATTATGTAGGTGGGCATACTCTATCCCAACAACTTTCTTTAACTTTACATAAGGGTCCATTCGTGATCTAGTAGCGTAGAGCTCCAAGTTGTATTCATTCAATTCCTTTTCAGAGTACTCAAGACACTGGGATTTAGGAAGTGCATACATACCCTAGGAAAATGTGAGGGGATAAGGGATCCCATTTCTATGTTACTGTGTCACTTGGGAAGCTATTGCTCAGGTGTAACTTCAGAGAGAGTTCAAGTAGTGTGGTCATTTTGGGATGTGGGAAACTGTTTGGATTCTTTAAGCTTTGGCTTTCGAATGTAAATAAATTTGGAATTGAATGAACAAAAGCAAGCGATAGGATGAAGGCATTGGCACTATGGGTAACCCTTCTTTCAAAGTCACCTCCAAAGAGTTTGATGATATGCCCAATGAAGGCATCATTGACTCTGCAATAGTTTTTCTCAAAGTTCCAGAATTGAATTTGGGGATACCTATCATATACCTTCAATTCCCTACCTAGAGTTGGACTTGGTACTACAAATAGTCCCCTATATTGGGCATATTTAGAAAGCAAATAGACTAGGTATGATGTCATATCCAATTGTGAGTATTCTTCCCGGCCATTCTCATGTGAACATTGGGTGATCATCACAGTCGATAGAACTTGTTCTCCCCTGGATTATCTCTCCATGAAATACAACATCCATTCTTGAGAAAGAAAGCTTCTGATGGGAGGCCTATAACTGTAATAGGGATTACCAAGTCGCCAGTATCCTCATAGAAGTCACTTTGGAAGAGCTCTTGGGGCAGTTTGTTTGCACTACCCCTCTTCTCCTTAAGCCAGTACTGATTAATGAGCTTCTTTCATTTGAGGGGATCAACATCCCACATCTTCTTAGCATATTCTTTGGATGTTTCCTCCACTTCATTGAAGGTAGGGATATGGAAAGTTTTCCCTATTGATTTGGCAGACAAATCAGCCAATATATTCCCATCTCTATCCACTATCTTCTTCGTGTCCTCTTGGTATGCCTCTTTGCAGACCATTACAAGCTTAGGAGCTATAAGGGTAGGTGGGAACACAACAGCCTTAGCCAACCCACTGCTTTTAATCCTTATAGAATTTTCTATGGTGGGGTTGATTCAAACCCTTTGCTTGAACTCATCAATATCAACATGTCCAAGATTAGTATCTGAGATCTCCTTCTAGTCTGTGGTGACCCTAGAATTGAGGGGTTCCCCTTGGAACTTTTACTCCATTTGGTATTTATCTTCCTTCCCTCAGGGTGTGTTAGCTAACTTCTTTCCCTTTTCTTTCTCTATGAACACCTTGAAAGGTCCTGCAACTGGTTCCATTTATCATGTAGGCAAGAGAGTAGTAAGCATATTCAAGCATAAAAACATAAAGAATGTTAGCTAAAATTTAGAAAAACATTGTTAGATCAGGTAAATCATCATTTAAAGATCCTATCATATCTTTTAGACCATTGTTAGTTTCTCATTTGGGGAAGTTATGGCAATGCAAGCCCAGGGGTGCAAACTTCCCTGGGTTGGAAACCATTCTGAAGGTAGTTGCAAAAGGGATGACAATCAAGGCACAACTTGCATGTCCCAACCTACAGCAAGATTTGGTCACAAGGTGAGGTCCATCGAGGAGGTCAATCTATTATAGCATGTGGGTCAAAATCTCTTTCAAGTTTTGGGAGTGTTAAATCCATCATTTAGGCATGCAGAAGCAAAGGGAAACTTGGTTGTTTGAGGTTTCGCCGTTGAAATGGTGCTAGTAAGGTTGCACCCCGCAAGTGGTGTTCCACCATGCGGGACCCACAGTCTTAGAGGAAGGTGGGCACTTTTTCGTTAAAGTTTAAATTTCTTAAAGGGATGCGGAAAGAAGGTGTAGGCAGGTGCTGGGTGTTGGCCATTCAGAATGGCACCAGGAGGATGAAAGTCCATAAACAACCACCTGCAAGAGGTGATCCACCTAGGGCTTGATGCTTGGTAGTTTTCATTTGGGCTGAGAGGAAGATGGAAATTGTGGGCTTCATGAGGTGGGGAGATGGTCACCTAAGGCCATTTGGAATGATGAACTCACCATGATAGCCTGAGAATGGGAGTCCATAGGGAAAAGTCTGTGAAAGGACCAACCACTTAGTCATTTAGCATAGAGTAATTAGACGGTATCATTGACATTCAGACCCGCTCATCAAAAGGACCCTAGGGTTTTATCGTTCTTGGTTAGTCATTAACACGATGGCCTACAAGAGGAGGTTACCTTGGTTTCAAGCTCAGACAATGGCCATGAACGTGGGGCCCAACGGGTGGATGAGCGGGTTGTAAAGGCTGTTTGAAATAGAAAACTCCGAACAGAAACTCACAGATGGAGGTCCACAAGGAGTCCACCTAAGGAAGGAGGTTATTGTTTTTTCCATTTGAAGTGATTGATTGAACGTTGGCAAAGGTAGGTAAGAAATCTGCATAGCTGGACCTGATGAGGTGGGAGATCATTTGTTCAAGATTTGGTTTTTTTCAAGTTTGTCTAATGGTGGCAAAGTAGGGACATCCTTCCATGAATGTGGGTCCATGGAGAACATTAGCTTTGAGAGATTGATGGTGAAAAAAAGCATCTTGCGGGCCTGCAGGGTTTGAAAGCCCTGTTGAAGAGTGGTCAGGGAATCCTCAAGTTCTGCACATACCCCGAGGGAGATTCTCAATGGATTTCAAATTTCTAAAATATGGGTTTTGATCGCCCAGGGGTGCCCTAGTTAGACTTAGAGTTTTCTTCCTTCAAATTTTAGCAAATTTTCAAAAAAATTAAAGAAATCCCAAAGGCAAGCGGTGATGAAGGACTGACTTGAAAACCAAAAAAAAATGATGAAGAGACTGCAAGTGAGGACTGCGAATTGGCGAAATAGCTCGGTGGGAGTGTAGATGATGAAGCCAATAAGCTCTGAAAAGTGTTTTGAATGTTTGCAAGTGAAAATGACAGCTCAAAATGGGCTATTTATAAACTTTTCATCATTTAATGCATGCCACTAATGTAGGTGCAATGGCGGTTGCGGTTGGTGAGCACACGCTTTGAGAATGGTGGTGGGAATGAATGGGTCTACACAATAGATGACTCCCTAGATTTAGCCACTTTAAATGTTGGGAAATGATATGATGGTGAAGGTTGTGGGTCCTATAGAGTGGACGAAAGAATGAGCTTGACTGTTGCAAGGGTGGCAAAATTATAATAGAATTCCACGCAGGGCTGCCTGCACAGGGCAGACCCCCAACTCTCAAAGGACGTCAGTTCTAAAGTCTGTAGGAAAATTGCCAATAGAATCCTGCCAAGGCTAAAGACTTGGAATTTGGGGAGGTATCAAAACTTGGTCAACTTAGGGTGATTATTCTAAGACTTCTTGACCGCTTAGGACTCAAAATAGGGGGCACACAAAATGAGGCAAAAAGAAAAGTGACTTGCCAAAGCAAAAAGAGAGGGTCCCCATTTTGAACAGGGCATGTGTGCTATAGGCACAAAAAATGGTGACTCTGCTGGGGAATCCTCCTAAGCATTCCAAGGATAAGTGTTCATTTTGAACCTAGAATCTCTAGTTTTGTAGACCAGGGGCCAGTTTCCAAAAGTGAACTAGGGGACTTAAAGGAGAATGAGATTGTTTGCTTAATCAAATCATGAAAGTGTCTTAGAAGTGTGTGTAGGTGGTAAATTCATTCTTCTTCTCCAGAGACTAGAGCAGGTGACCGTTAATCAAATAGAACAAGCTATAAATCATCTAACTCCAAAAGTAACCTAGGCATTGCTCTGTTGTAGTGAGGCGTCCATAGCCCTGACGGAGTTGTCGCTGCAACCCCACGAACATTTCTCTACTACCAGTTAGGCATCCATATCTCAGGTATATTTTTTCACACACCCACACGGTTGCTTAATTTTAACATTCCTTTCTTTTCTTTTCTTTCCTTTTGATATCCTTTTGATACTGTTTCTTTCACGCAACTGTGTAAGCATCAAAGTTTATAGTGGGTTTGGAACCACAGTGGTCACTGAAGTAGACTTATGATTTTCACTTGTTAAGTCATCATAACAACCATTGTACAACCCCTCAGAAGTAATTAATGTTTATCTTATGTAGGATCCGAGAAAAAATGTGATAACACTCAACTAAGGGTCACATTCTAGGTGAAGTCAAAGTTCAAATAAGGAGACTGCCCCATAGTAGCAATCAAAGACCAATGGTTAAGAGTGAATAGTAATCCAAAAAACACTAAGAGTGTGTAGCAAAGTGAACCATTCATTGAATGAGCATGGCCACCGCATTAGGAACAAAGATATACTCTCAACAAAACAAAAGCGGTTGGGAAATGAGAAAAACAAAAGCAACATGAAGTAGAAAGTCAAAGGCGAACCAAAAGCAACCTAAACTAACCTATATACAAATATTTACAAGAATAGCTCGAGAGAGCTCAAGCTTGGAATTAATGCTTTAGGTGCTACCTATTGATGGGCAATGAGACATCTTCACTGGTTAAGGTCTTCAGGTGAAAAGCATTATCACCAAGGATTTTAGCAATCTAAAAGGGGACAAGCCAGAGCTTGTCAAAATTTTCATGTCCCCCTTTCTTCTAATGGGCCTTGTCCCAACATAGGACCAAATCAAAATTTTTGAAGGCCTTAACTTTGGCTCATCAATCAAACCATCTTTTGACCATGGCCTGATGTTTAGTGAAATTTTCAATGGCACAGTCACATAATACTTGTAAGTGGAGTAACTCAGCTAAACAAGCTTCCCTTCGATCCCCTTGTTCATAAAAGGTGTTAATGAATTGGAGGGTTGGGATCTTGAGGTGAATGGGGAATACATGCTCTAAGCCATAGATGAGGTGAAATGGAGAATCACCTAAGGAGGCCTTATGCCATGTGCAATCTTCCCAAAGGGAAAAATGGAGTTGGATATGCTAGTCCTTGGGATTCTTATCAAGTAGCCTTTTGATTATAGTGATGAGGTTATTGTTTGTAGATTAAGCCAGGCCATTGCCCTGAGGATAGTAGTTGGATGAAAACTTAAGGAGAATCCCATAATCAAAGGTCCAAATAGAAAATTTAAGTGAAGAAAATCTGAGGCCATTATTATAGACTAAGGCATATGGGCAACGAAAGCGATTTAAAATAAAACTTTCATGAAAATTAAAAACTACCTCTGTAGTACATTTCCTACATGCAATAGCTTCTATCTATCTATTACAATAATCAGAGGTGGTTGGAATGTACCTATGACCCACAGATGATGGTGGGCTTACCGGACTAATGAATTCAAGGCCCCATTGTGCAAATGCTCTTACCTCTAGGATTGGTTATAGTAGAATAGCAACATTTCTTTCTCTAGTAGCAGCGGTCTGGAAGACATGACATGTGTGAACATGGTTATGCGCATCCTTGAAGACAATTGGCAAGTAGTATCCTGCTCATAGAATTGGATGAGCAGTAGAGGGACCCAATCCATGACCAATACCAAACTTGTCACGGAACTCCTTTAGCATGCTTACTACTTCTTCTTTTCCAAGGCACCAGAGGTAGATCCTTTTGTGATATCTTTTGTAGAGTATAGATCCTTGCAACATATAGCTGCTAATTTTCAGCCTAAGGGCGTGCTTTTAAACACCTTGTAGATGAGGTGGACACTTGTGGTTCAACAAGTAATAGACAATGTCATCATACCACTCCCTTGGGGAGACATCTTTGAGCTAATATTACTAAACTGTAAGCTCAAATCCTGCTTCAACTACCATTTCAGCTATCGTTCGGGTGAGTTCTTATCCTCTTACTAATTTCATTAGTTGTATCTCCATGTCATACTCTTGCAACAAGGTGACC
>VDFB02143167.1:0-29100 GCA_007258455.2 Sequoia sempervirens | reverse complement strand
CCCCACCCTCACCCCACTTTTGGAGGTATCAACAATTGATTTCATAAATTCTAATCATTAAGTAAACCAACTCCTACACATTCGAATAACTTCATGCCTCACACTAGATAATTTACCATCAGACAATGCATTGACTTGAAATGATTTTATCTCATTCAAATCACATGAGAATGCAACCACCTCTTAGGATGATTCTACAAGGTAGCATTTGCAATGAAAATCATACTTGATTAACAATATCAGAATTTCTTTTTGTAAAAGTTTCATTAATTATCCTTATTGTTGCTAGAACTAACTAATGTGGCAACTCTCAACATAAATGCATCCACTATACATGTAGACCTTCATATCCCAATAAAGGAGATGAATCTTCTAGATGGACAATTATTAGCATCATCCAAGGAGACAATATATTTTATTTGCTACATTCTAATTGATGGGTTGATCTTGACTAGGTCTAGGTTACTAGTAAGCATTGATAGTCACTTGTGTGAAGCCTTCTCTAATTTCAAACAAGTTCCCTTTAGTGCTCACTCCATTATCCTCTTTCATTATTTGGGTCAATCATCATTAATAAAAGACATTCAAATATTTGTTGGGACATCCTATGGGACAACATTTTGGTGTAGCTTTCAAATAGTAGGTACATTGAACATAAATAGACTTGATACAATGTGACTTGCTTTCATAGCTTACTTTCAAACATTAGAAGTGTAGAGCCAAAAATATTAGACTAGGAGCTTCTTATGTCACACTCTACTCCTAACTTAAGCTATGAAAACAAAGCACCATTTTAGAGCTTGATACATTTGCTAACTACAAAATTACTTGGTTTTATTGAGTAATAAACAAATACTTAAGTCATGAGAAGCACTTGTTGCAACATGCAACATAAATCAAGTAAGTGATAGATTATCCTCAAATCTTGAAGACAAATAACTTGATCACAAGGTTTTCTTATTCATTGTCTAACAAGAAATGATTGGTTCAAGTTATAGCTGGCAACACATCTTGTTGATGATGTAATTGGAACAAGTACAAGCTATTATATATAAGTACCAAATATTCCAATCTTTGTCATGGTTAACTTCAAACATTACATACGTACGCCTTGGGACTACACCTGACCACAACATGTGTCAATCATCCTATTGAAAACTTGCAGCCATTTAAAGAAAATTTCCACATAACCCAAAAGAGAAATATATGCAAATAAGCATTCAAAATCCACATGCAAGAGAATAGAAAAAAATACCCATGAAAATATGACACAAGATATACCCTAGGAAAACCCTCAAGAGGGAAAAACCTAGCCTACAAAAGCATCCATCTCTCATGTATTATTCAGCAATAAAGATTACAATACATCTTCAGAGTCTCCATGAAAACCATTGAAACAACAAGCCCTCTCCAAGCAATCCATGTGAAAAAGCATGCAACCACGCATCCCATGCATGCTTCAAACCCTCACAAATGCTAACCAGAGCTAACTTGCCAATTGACCCATGCAAACAACTACCCTTGTGGTTGCTTTTATAGAAACAAGCTCCCACAAAACCACCAAGTGGTATTATGCAAAACCATGTGACTAAAACCATGAGATTACAAAACCATGTCCCCGTATTTAATATTGGGTACTTTATTTATTTATTTTCCCCAATATTAAATAATTACATTTTAGCAACTTAACTTATGTCCCAATGTTACATGCAACATAAAGTGGCCCCAAGAATAATTACATTAAATACATTATGCAAGGTGTACAACACACATTTTCCTAACATTCTCCCACTTGTTGTATACATTGCATAAGGGGAACAAGTAACCTCAAAACATGAATCAAATGAACAATCCATATAGCCACATATACCATCAAGGAATCAAAATGCTCCATGTGCTCCATCAAGATAAATACAACAAGAATCAAAGTGACAATCATCCCAAACATGAACGCTCTCATCCTCCATCATGCCAAAGCACAAAGATAAGAATCCATCCAAAGAGAAGCTACACAATTTGTCACATCAAAGCATAAGTCCTACATCAACTGATATCCCAAACACATACACTCAATCCAAAGGTAACAATATGCACCAGTATCTGTCAAGATACACAAACCCATAGCTGAAATAGCATCCACAACAAGTGCCTACACATCCAACTATCCATACCTCCAAGGTATACTAATCATAGTAAACTCATGCCATAAACATATACACCCATAAACTGCAATCATAAACTCTTTGTGCAAAACTTTTCAAAGAATGACACACACATCCAAGAGCTCCCACAACATCATCAAGGCATACCAAGTCTACCAAAAGCATCATATAGAAAGTGTAAAGAACATCATGTAGAACCAAGAAATCATCCACAATGATATGCAAACTTGTAAATCAATAACTTGTAAGAACAACTCTCACCACAAGTCTCCATAGCTCTCCCAAGTTCTCCACACCCAAAAAAGGAAAAAGATAAAGGAACCTTCATTTCATCACCCAAGAACATAAGTGAAAAACACATGACCACAAGCTAGTGATCACAATAGCTCCAGCCAAACCTCAAACTAATGTAATGTGAAACCAAACATCTAGGAAGATAACCAAGACCAAAGAGAGAATACTCTGCACATCATATACCTATAGAAAAATCTCCTACATACACCTCTAAATACTAACTGTGTCAAGTATGATCTCCTCCACAACACCCCAAAAGAAAAGCCATGAAAACAACCAACTGTTCAATCACCAAGATCAAACATAACATATGTATCATGTAATCAACATGGATGTAAGCCTCTCATAACCAAAGAAGATCAAACTAAATCCATTCCCAATGGAGGAAATAAGCCCAATACATCCCTAAACTCAACATCAATGAATGTAATCACAATGCATAAGGAGATAAAAATGCCAATACTCCTCAAATGAACCCTCCAAAACCATATATCCATAGCTCAAGATCCAAATGCATGAGAAGATAAAGCATAAAACATAAAGCACCTGAAAGTAACAATGATCAATACCTCTCAAGTGAAACCACCAAGAAGACCAAGAGTGGGGAATGGGAATGCTCCTCCAAGATATCCAAGTCTTCATGACTCATCTAAGAACACTCTCCTCATAGGTCCATGTTGAACTCATGTCCAACTAAGGTGTAGGCTCCTCAGACTTCCTGCTAAAAACTCATCAAGAGTAACCATCTCAACACATGTCTCTAATCACAAGAGAACTCAAGCCTCACCTATGTCTCCAAGTATCCATGAGTATCTATAACCAAAAAATCCATTCCAAACTCCAAATGTAGCATAGCACCATCATGAAGTAATGGAGATAATGATAGATGCACCCAGTACCAAGAGAATCACACAAGATCAATGTCAAAACTCCAATCATGAATCAAGAACATAAACATGACAACATGATCTAACCATCTCCTACTAGGAGATCTCATACAACAATGCATACATCCTAGTCTCAAGAGAACAAGTACCATGCCAAAACTCTAACACATGATTAAAAGTAAACCATGACATAATACCATAACACCCTAAACCAAGAAACAACATATGTAATCAATATGAATAAAACCATCCCCTGTCAATGAAACCAAAGATGTCAATGAACCATCACTGCATAAAAGTAGAAACCAAGAGTCCATCCATGACACCAACAATCATTGCAGAAGACCATCCACCATCAAATGGTGAATCCACATCACTACCAACAACTCCCACTAAATTGTGATACTAAGTCACACATGGCATCATGAAAACCATCCTCTCCATGAAGATCATCCATGTCTACACACACAACTGAACTGTTAGTAACATAACAAGTAGAACCAAAATCTCCAAGCTAAGAAGATACTTACAACTGCCAAACCATCATAAACATATCCAACACCGCCAATCCATCACTATCAAAAATCTCCCATTGAAAAGTGTAATCAAGCTATCCATGACATCATGATAACAAACTCCTCATGAAGATCAACCAAAAGGCCCTCACACAATCAAAGAGCTCAAATGTAACAAGAGCTCTCAAAAGGAAAAGTAAAACCATGATCCTCATACCAAGAAGATACACTGCCACAAAAAAAAACAAGATCCAATCCAACACCACCAACAATGCACTTGCATAAACCATTATGACATGCCAAAGTCTCTAAAGCACGAGAAACATCCATGACACCATGATCACCACCAAATGTACCAACAACTAAACCCAACCGTATCACACATATCTGCATAACATAGTCAACTACATAGGTCTCACATCATGACTGTACTTGGTAATACCATCTCACCTCATCAACATGACAACAAAATCAACAAACCAAGTGACTAAACCAAGCCACCATAACTGAACATGCATCAACACTAAAATATTTGTAGACATCCAAATTTGACCACTCCCGTATGGCCAAATTCGTTACCTTTATTCATCTATTTCACTGATACTAATTAAATGATTTATTTAATTAATATTTCCCCTTTTCCCAAGGTTCCTAAATTATTTAATTTAATAATTAAATACTTTACCTTTCATCATTTCCGCTCTAAATTAAATAAATATATCAATTTATTTAATTTAGTCATTTAGCTTTTTTGAATTTAAATCAATTTTAAATTCCCTCTTTTCTCTCTTCTTGTCACATCCTCCATAATCCTCTTCTAATCTAGATTAGTTTAATTAATCCATGATTAAGATGTGCACACCTTTAATCGGGATTAATGTCACATCCTCCATATTTGGCCACTTGTCTCTAATCCTTCATTAGTCTTCTTAAGTTTGCACAACCTTAATATAATCTCCATGCCATTTCTAGTATGTCCTCCAAGTCAACTTTTCATAAGTGCTTTCTTTTTTAAGCTATGACCTATTCCCCATGTGAATTAAAAATTCACATTTATTCATTCAATGCTCCCCTCTTCCCCATGAAGATTGTTGGGAAATTCCAAATCCCCTCATAAGTCACATCATTCACATGGGACAAGGACCTCCTTTATGAGGACCTTGTCTTATCCCCAAGGTAATCCTAATCATGTGAATTTAAAATTCACATTTATTCCCCCAACCAGTTCTCTCTTCCCCATGATGATTAGTAAGGAATTCTAAAATTCCTCACTTGTCACCATCCTTCCCACATGGGGACAAAAACTTCCTTTTTGAGGAAATATTTCCCTAATCCCAAGGTACTTGCAAGTACCTCCACCTCACATGTCTTTTCTCCACCTCACATGTCCTTTTGCCACCTCCCTTTCCATATGGAAAGATGTGAGGGCTTGTGAGTCCTCAACTCACCACAACCCTCCATCTTGTCCATGTTCGCTAAATCTTAGCCATTCAAATCTTTAGAGACTCTTCCCCTAAAATAGAGGATTTTGTCTCATTTTTCTCATTCATAAGATTCATTCATCACATTAAATCTCAATAATTCTACTCTCAAGAACTTGCACTCTTAGCCACCATTTTGCATTTTGAAGCCTCCATTGCATTCATTTCATACATCTATCAAAACACCCACATCCATTATTGCATTATCCATCTAATCTAGATCACTTTGCATAGAATTTTGACTCATTTTCCATCAAGGAGCACACATCCAATCTACATCAAAGGGCCAACCAAAAGGATCAACTTGCACACATTTTTGGCACACCCGGTGGGACCCACAAACGAGTCTATTATTTTCATGTGCTCTGTTGTTTGAAGTTTTCAAAGGTTTAGGTTACATAGAGGTGACTCCGCAACTAACAAGGGAAACTTTTCCCTCAAGACAGGCAACTCTGCCCTCAACAGAGGTGATTCTGACCTTACAGAATCGCCCATCTGTGAAATAGGGGAAAATCTGCTCCTTGTTTCTTGAATAGGCAACCCTACCACTAAGTTGGGGGAACTTTCTTTTGACATTCAGGTGATTCTACCCTCAAGATAGGCAACCTCTCCATCAATAGGAGTGATTCTAACACTGAGAGGAGCGATTTTGCTATTAATAGGGGTGATTCAGCCCTAGACAAAGGCGATTCTGAGGTAAACAGAGACTTAACGTTCATTTTTCAGATTTTGTTTCTTGTTGTTTTTCTTAGTACTGATCCCCTAACCTATTTTGTCAATGAATGTGCTTGTTTTTACTAACATTTGTGCAGCCATTTCAAATTTATCCAAGACCAGAGGTTAAACTACTAATGTATTTGCTGCAGGACGAACGGGCCAAGATTCTTAGTTTTTATTTGTTGTCTTTTGCATACTAGTTAGGCACATAGATCTAATTAGGGGGAGTCAATATATCTATTTGTTGTGCTTGAAAGTGGGATATTGACATATCCAATCCCCTTACGCCATTTGGAAATCTTGGGTAAAGAGAAATCATAGTCCACTTAGTCCTTTGTGTTACCTAGGAGGCACTAGATCGTTCAAGCTTTCCCCTTGCGCTTCGTGCGAGCCTGGAGACTAGCTGAAAATGTTTAGTGTCTTCTTTTAGTGGGACCTGCTTGGGGATTTCATCACCCCAAGGGATGATCCTGACCACATGTACCAACGAGGTATATAAAGGGGGGAGAGCCAAATTTGTACCCCAATCCAGTCACATCGTGTCTGGCAAAGCATCGAAGCTAGGGTGATACCTAGATAAGATGTGAAGAGTTGGTCCAAGTTTCCAGTACCTCGTTGGGGCTTCCGAATCACGCCTATGATGGGTTGTTGCTCATGGTTGTGCCTCACGTACCATGTGTATATTGAGGACTCCCTAGATTGCCTTGTTTAGCCTAGTTAGAGGACCGTGTTGGCCATACCCTTTTCACTAATCTTAGGATTGTGTTGTTTGATATGTCTTCTTTGTGCGAAACCAGTGCATGTCTTGTTGTTTGAGTCAGCCTTTGCCTTTTTTTTTGCTGTTTGTTGTGTTTTTTCTCCTTTTCCATTATCATTTTTATCCAAGTTAAGTCCAGGTCTGCTATTTGGGTGAGTTTTCCTTTAACAAGGGTGAACTTGTTGCTAACAAAGGCGACCTTGTTGTCCACAGGGGTGACCCTGCCTTCTGTCTAAGTCATTTCATAGTCTATTCCTATCAAAATCACCCATCCTTCACTGAATAGGTGAGACTGCACCCAGTTGGGCGATTCTGCCACTGAGTTGAGCAACCCTGCCACCTAGAGGGGCGATTTTTCTCTTTGTCTAAGTCACTTTGTCAGTCAAACAGCCCATCACATTCACTTGTTTCATCAAAAGGGGCGATTCTGCCTCTGAGTTAGGTGACCCTGCCTCATACTTAGGCGATTGTGCTTGTTGTTTCAATCCCCTATCAATCTTAGAGTCATCATATTCACCCATTCCCTGGAAACAGGTGATTTTGCAACATAGTTGGGCAATTTTGCACTCTGAATAGCCAATCCTGCCTTATGTTTAGTTAATATATTAGTTTGTTTGCCCATTTTGAAGGTCCATTTCCCTGTTCTTAGCATTTGTTTCCTCATTCTAAGCGTCTGTTTCCCCATTCTGATAGTCTGTTTCTTGTTCTGAGCATCCGTTTTCCCGTTCCAATAGACCATTTTCCCATTCTGATATCCTGTTTTCCCATTCTGATAGTTCGTTTTCCCATTCTGAAGGTCCATTTGCCCATTCTGATAGTCTGTTTGACCCTTTTCTGATTTAGACAAGTCCAAAAGCTGAGTTAGGCGACCTTGCACCCTAGTTGGGTGATCCTGCTACCTAGTTAGGTGACCTTGCACTTAAGTTGGGTGACCTTGCACCTTAGTTGGGCAATCCTACTACCTAGTTGGGCAACCTTGCATCCTAGTGTTTTTTTCCAGTTTTTGAAAAATCATTTTTGTTAATAACCCAAAATGCATGTCTCAGATTTAGGATGTTGGAAATTCATCCTACCTTAGTTTTAGGAAATTTTTGGGAAAATAATTGGAGACTCAAAGGTATGCCTATGAAATTTCCTAAAATGGCAAAATTTAACAATTTTTGAAAGCTGTCAAATCTAGAAACATCTGATTGTTAGCACCTTATGTCATCTTGTTAAAATCCTTGAACTTGGTTTAGAAACAATCCTATCATATCCTCCGATCCAATACCAATCTGAGCTTTAATCCAATCCTAATCTGAGCTTCAGTCCAATCTAAATCTGAGCTTTAATCTAATCCCAATCTGAGCTTAACCTAAATCTTGATTTGAGCTTTAGTCCATTGCCATCTAGGATCTTCTTCTTCAAATTCATCCTATTTATCCTTTCATCACCTTTTATTTCCTTCTAATCATCTGTTCCCATCTTTTCAATTCGTATCCATCCCATCCAACATCATGAATCCTTATCCTTCACAACTGCAACAAAAAATAGTAGTCAAGGGGAATCCTAATTGTGTTGACGATGATAACGAGAGTCTTGTTGATCAAGAGGTATATTAAATAGATCCCCTTGATGCTATCATTTCTAGTAAGCCTTCCCCAACCGCTTTCCAAAATCTAATCCCCCCTCTGAGCTATCCCATTACATCTTCATCCACACCTAATAACACTCCTTATGCTACCTTTGACAAGGGATATCCATTATCTTCCTCACCTGCATCTCCATCATATCCTTCCTCTATATCATTTTCTTATCCAACACCTGCATCCTCTTATCCCAATCTTCCCATCCTAATCTACCATCCCAATACTCCTATTACAATCCCCCATCCATGTCCCCCTATCCTAATCCTCCTTACTAGTATGCCCATCCTAATCCTAAATCCACACCTTTTATCTTAATCCTACACCCCCATCAACCTATCCTAATCCAACATCCACATCTTCCTATCTTAATCCACCATCCACGCCCTCCTATCCTAATCCACCACCCTAATCTTCCCATCCTACTGTATTATCCCAATACCTCTACTGCAATCCACCACCCACATCCTCTTGTCCTAATCCACTTTCCATGTCTTTCTATCCTAATTCACCATACCAATCTTTCCATCTTAATCTACCATCCCAATATTCCTATCTTAATTCCCCATTTACTTCCTCCAACATCAATCCACCATCCACGTCTTCCAATTCTAGTCCGCTATCACAATATTCTTACCTTAACCCTCCATCTAATCTTTGATTCCCCCACCAATACTAATCCTCCATCTACTCTTAGTCTTCCATCCAATCCCATTCCTCCATCTCATCCTAGTCCACCAATCCATAATCTCAGTCCTCCACCAACCCATAATCCTTCATCTATTCCCATCACCCCAGCTAAGCCTAGAATATGCACAATTCTCACTCTAGAAGTCCTCCAAGGACTCATGACAAAGAATACACCCCCAACCCCACATCTTGAAGTCATGGAACCATGCCATCCCAATCTGTCATCCGCGGTCACTAGTGATGAGACCCTTCTCCATCCCACACCTATCATTGTTGTTACCACCCCTAGCATCACTCAAACCGTTGAAACCATCAAATCCATCGAATCCATTGAAACCCCATCTCCTACTCCAAGAGCCGCCGAACCCATCAATGATAACCAAACCCGATCCCCATCTTCTACTCCTAGATCCGCCCAATCCATCGAAGACACCCAAATCCAATCCACTCCTCTCACTCCTAGCATCACCGAAATACATTCCCATGAACTTCATGAATCCTCCATCCTTCCATCTCCCCCACTTGAGGAGTCCCTCCAACACACCATTATCATGCCACCCACACAAGATGAGTCATGCCAAGAGCTTGATCCAAATCATACCAACATATCCCCTTCTCCACCTCAAGATCACAGTCCCCCATCCATTCCATCCCATGATCCCCTTGTCACTCAAGATCCAATTACTCCATTGCATGAGCCCCTATCACCCAAGGCCATAACTCTAGATCCTATCATATCACCTAATCCCTCTCCTGATCCCTTACCACTCACTCCTCTTGATCAAGATGTTGCTATCCCATCATCTCCATCCCATGATCCTCCATCATCGTCTAACCCCACTATCCCCACACCACTTTTATATTCCTTTGGTACTCTCACATTCATCTATGGTGGTTTCCTTGTAGATGAGGAACCGAGCATATACACCACCCATCCTCCTCCACCTAATAATGGATTCACATCATTCTTCCAAAATAACAAGTATCCTACCATAGATCGAATGCTCAATAGCATGAACTATCAAGGAAAAGGTTTAGGCCTTCATGAGCAAGGTATTTTGGAGCCCATCCATGTCAAAGAAAATCTGTGTACACAAGGTCTTGGATATATCTCTCAAGACTCGCAATCCAAAAACATTGGTGCAACCTCTATACATCCTCAATGAGCCTCCTCCAAAAGAATAATAGGCTCTTCCCATCACTCCATAAAACCATTTGTCACCATCCCCCCTCCATCGTATCACCTCGAAACAACCATCCATATCCCTCCTTCATCTTCTAAATCCATTTTGGGTCCTTGTGTCCCTCCATCCACCATCACACATCCTCCAGATACTAGGTCCATTTTAGGACCATATATCCATCCATCACCTATCCATATCACCCATCATAAACATCCCACTCTCATATTCCCTAATCAGGATCAACAAAGGCACGTACCTACACATCCTCCATCCACGTAACATCCCCAAAATCCAACCTCCATCACTCCATTCATGTTCCCTTCATATCATCCATCTCCTCACACCCATCCCATTGTTATTAAAATCACTTTGGATGCTAAAGTAAAAATGCATAAATCTAAACATCCACATGAATCTAAAGCTCCTCATGTCCCCTTAAAAAGACATGTTGAAGAAAAGAAAAATCAAATCCAAAATCCAAATCAAACCCATAGGCCATGAAGGCCCACCAAAGAAAAAATCAAAACCATGTGGATCCCAAAGAAAAAAGATGCAATGCCTTCAAATGAAAAATTTGTAATAACATCCAAAGTTGCTAATCCAAAAGTTAATTATATGGACCCTCCATCTCCTAAATCTATTTTGGGTCCTTCTGTCCCAAAATTCACTATCCCATCTCCTCCATTATCCCCACATTCTTCGTTCATTAATCCTCCTATCCTTTCACATCCACCCCCATATGTGCCAATCGTGGTCCTGAACTCAGTACCCCATCACACACCTACCCCATCATTCCATCCATACACTTTCCAACATCCCATCCATTACCCCACATATCTCCCTCATCCAATCACTTTAATCCATTCCCTTGCATAATCTATTTATCTTCATAACCTTGGTTGTACCAACATCAAATAGTCACTTCACACATGGGCTCTTAATACCTCGTATGGAACTTGATTCTTGAGTCCTTCATTCATCTCCTTATCACATGCCTTCTAAATCCACTTATCCACATCCCTATCTTTATCCATCACCATCCACATTCTATCCACAAATCCAACAAAGTCCAAAAAAGTAAAAAAATGTCAAAAAATTCAAAAAAGTCAAAAAAAATAAAAAACCCATCCAATGGTGAAAACTTGGAAAACAAGCGCCTTGGATAAGTACCATGATGAAAACCTAGCAAATAGGCATCATGTGTAAATACCCATCCATCTCTTTCCACACTTGGGGGCAACTTGATGTTATGCATCCCCTTCATCCCACCTGTCTCCCACATCCTACCCATCCTATCCCATTTATCTCCAACCCCTCCATCCTTCTTGTGATCTTGATAATGACAGGGGGTAAAAGCACAAATCTGTGTCACACTTTCAGCCAACTTATCAACATAACTGAATTTAAGTATTTCTAACTAAAAATCAATATTAGTCAAACATATGATCTAGTAAGATTCATTCTAGCTAAGTTAGATACTTCCACAACTTTTTCAACTAAAATTGTTGGCTAAAAATATATGGAGCACCACTTTGAGTCCAATTTACCAAAAAAATAAAACTATTTGAAAAACTTGAAGTTTCAATAACCCCTACTAGTGCAAATAATATTTTTTATAAAATAAAAAAATACCCTTTTGTAGATCCATAAGTGTAGTTTTCAAAAATATATTTATTTTAATAGTTTAATTATTAATTATATTTTATTTTTTATTTTGACTAAGAGTAGGTTATCAACACAAAATATTAGGTTAATTACCATGCCAAGGAAAAATACTAAAACTCATTAAAAAAATTTGAAAAAAATATGATGTACTAGATAAAAGAATCCATTTGAAGATGGTATAATTTTTTTTTCCATTTTAGATAAATATTTAATATGAAAGTTGACGTTCGATGGAAACATTTGTTTTTTGATTCACGCACATTTTAATATTTATTTAAAAATGTATATTTATCAAAATTGGAAGAAAATATATCCATGCACTAAAGTTTCAAGTTATAAATACACAAAAAAAATTTGAATGAAAAAAACTAAAATTTACTACAAAAAGTTTGACGTCCCGTGCAACTTCATTTTTCAGCATTTTATCAACAACTAAATTATAGTGTTAATTTATTAAAAAATAGTTTAAAATATTTTTTTAATTTTTTTTTTTAAATACAAACATAAAATATACTAAAAAATACATATTTTACTAGTTTACATCATTTCAAAATTCAAAACGTATATGTCACTTTTTAGTGATTCAAGTTTAAAAGTTGGATCAACATTGGCCATTTCCTTTATAAAGTGTGACACAACTTTGTGCTTTTACCTAGGGGCACCTATCTATGCATGCTTTGGACACCTCTTGGTATACATTCCCTTCATCCATACACTACTGTATTCCTTTTCCACATCCATCTACCTTCTTTGACCACCCATCATGCTACCATCAACCTCCCTTCCTTATCTAGGTATCCAATCTACATACATCTCCCTCCCTCATCCACCCATCATATCCTCCTCCATTTATCCCCTTTATCTTCCCATCCACTTGTCTTACATCCCTCCTGCCTCATCACACATGACATATCTAGAGTGGGGGCATCTACCACCTTTGTGACATAGTCCTTGGAGACATCCTTCATCCATCATAGCATCCCCTCCATCTCCCCATCTTTATCTTCTTATACATCCAAACAATCACTTCCATCTCCCCATCCTTATCTTCCTATCCATCATAGTATCCCCCCCATCTCTCCATCCTTATCTTCCTATCCATCCAAGCAATCGCTTCCATCTCCCCATCCTTATCTTCCTATCCATCCAAACAATCCCTTCCATCTACTCATCCTTATCCCTCTATCCATTCATCATCACAATCCCTTCCGTCTTCCAAATCCTTACTTTTCCATCTATCCATCTAGTAACCTTTTGCCCATCCAAATTTGTATCCCTTTATCCATCCATCCTAGCATCTTTCCATCTCCTTATCTTTATCTAACCATCCCTTCATCTTTATCGTCACCCCATCTCATAATCCCTTGTCATTGGTATCTAGCTATAGGCTTCCCTCCATGCACCCCAATGCCATCTATCTCATCGTCATCACTCCCACTTCTCTCACACATCTTTCTAGTCTCTTGTCACTTCTCATCACTCATCTCTCTATCATATCATCCTCCCAATTCATCTTTTGATGATTTGGATAACTATCCCATCCCTGAGCTTTGTGCAATCACCATCATCCTATCTTATCCACTAGGTCTATCTTGTCTCATCATGTCAGTTCCATCTTTTTATCCACTTATCATGGTCATCTCATCATCCTTTATCCATGGTCATTCGTCGGTCTTTTGTCGAACTGCGTTGCCCCTGCACTTTCACGTAGGAAAGGTCGATCATTTGATCTTCCCCCAATGCTTTTGGTCTATCCATTCTTGGTCATCTATCACTTTTCATCATTGTCCTCTTTCCGCTTTTATCCATGGTCTTTTATCGAACTATGAGGGCTCTATGCTTTCACATGGGCAAGGCTAATCTTTGATCAACCCTCGAGCCCCTAGGTCCTTAGGTGTGTCAGTCTTATGTCTTGTGTCTTGTTGTTGTGTCGTGTCATCAAGTATGTCCTTATCTATTCAATTCTTCACAAATGAGATCCACTCGTATCATGAGATTCAATCGGTTTTGGAGTCTCCTATGTCATAATCGATCTTTTAGTTTAGTATCCATCTTTGGTCTCAATAGGATTCATCCTTCCTAACAAACCTCATCAACCTCATCCATCCTCTCGATCCTCTAGCACAGGACATTTGAAGTTGATTGTGATCTTTTGATACTTTTGGATTTTATTTATCATCTGAGCTCCCTATCACAACTTGTCAAGGCTGCCATGATCTATCATATTATGGTGTGTTTTGATTTGTTAACATAGGGGCATATATTGATCTTTTTACTTTGTTGTTGTCTTATTGGTTGTCCCGCGTAGTACCCACCAACATCCCTGAGGTCTTGTGTTATGCTGGGGCATCCTTTTGTGTTTGTGGTTATCCCAATGCCTGGCCCGACCAAAGTCTTCGTGACTTTGGGGTGTTAGGATAGCCTTCTTGTCTGTTGTGTTTCTTGTATGCATTAGGCACTAATCTACCTTGGTTTACATACTTTGGCACCTGGTGTCTTATACTATAGCAAAAACTAGTGCTCCAAAAATGGAAAATTGTAGTAGGATTGCATTTCATATTCAAGATTCCTTACATTGCATCCATACCTGACTTATGACCTATGATTTTGGTTGTGCAAACATTCACTTTCCATCTTCTCTTCTTCTCTGAATACCTACGATTCTAGACAGGTGCAGTTTCACACCCATCTTCCCTTAATTTCGTAATGATTACAGGGAAAGTACTTGCATTAAACCAACAATATGCCTACCATCGTCCCTCATTACCATGCAAGTCCTTATTTACACTTATGTTCATGTTGCATTTCATTTCACATTAGGCCATCTCACATCTCCACCCAATCTTAATCCATTCAATCTAACACAAATCATCTAATCACATCCTTGGTCTTATTCCCAACCTTGCTACAAGCCTTGATCCAATCATCATCATTGTCATCATCATCAGGATGTATCCTTACCTATCCTTTTGTGTTGTTTTGGGATGTATCCTTCCCTCATCAACAACACTCTCCTCATTATCCTCAAGATGTATCCTTCCCTCATCAACAACACTTTCATCATCACTTTCATCATCATCATCAGGATGTATCCTTCCCTATCCTTTTTGTGTTGTCTTGGGATATATCATTTCATCCTCAACAACACTCCATCCATCATCAACCTATTTTGGCTTATAGCTTGATTGGGGCAACATCACATTTATCCTTGAGCCCCTTTGTGCTTACTTCTCATCCTCTCCTATCACTTATCATCCTTTTTTATCCATCATTTTGCATCATCTTCCCAATCTACCCTCGCATCACCTCACCCATTTCAAGAGCACACCTGTGTTCTCTTGAACCTGCATGTCCTCTCGAGGGGGCATCCTCAATCCCTAATTTTCATCTTCTCCCCCATCATATTTCTTCCTAGTCACTCCTTTGATGACTGGGGCATCTTTTCCAATCTAACCATCTTCTTCTTGGTCTTATCTTTTAATCTTCTTTGAAATGATGCTACTTTGTAGCACCATCTCAAAGAGGGGCAAAATGTAGACATCCAAATTTGACTACTCCCGTATGGCCAAATTCGTTATCTTTATTTGTCTATTTCATCAATACTAATTAAATGATTTATTTAATTAATATTTCCCCTTTGCCCAAGGTTCCTAAATTATTTAATTTAATAATTAAATATTTTACTTTTCATCATTTCCGCTCTAAATTAAATAAATATATCAATTTATTTAATTTAGTCATTTAGCCTTTTTGAATTTAAATCAATTTTAAATTCCCTATTTTCTCTTTTCTTGTCACATCCTCCATATTTGGCCACTTACCTCTAATCCTTCATTAGTCTTCTTAATCACTTGTTTGCACAACCTTAATATAATCTCCATGTCATTTCTAGTATGTCCTCCAAGTCAACCTTTCATAAGTGCTTTCTTTTTAAATCCATGACCTCTTCCCGATGTGAAATAAAAATTCACATTTATTTACTCAATGCTCCCCTTTTCCCCATGAAGGTTGTTGGGAAATTCCAAATCCCCTCAGAAGTCACATCACTCACATGGGACAAGGACCTCCTTTATGAGGACCTTGTCTTATCCCCAAGGTACTCCTAATCATAAGAATTTAAAATTCACATTTATTCCTCCAACCACTTCTTTCTTCCCCATGATGATTAGTAAAGAATTCTAAAATTCCTCACTTGTCACCATCCTTCCCACATGGGGCAAGAACTTTTTTGATGAAATTTTCCCCTAATCCCAAGGTACTTGCAAGTACCTCCAACTCACATGTCTTTTCTCCACTTCACATGTCCTTTTGCCACCTCCCTTTCCATATGGCAAGATGTGAGGGCTTGTGAGTCCTCAACTCACCACAACCCTCCATCTTGTCCATATTGGCTAAATCCTAGCCATTCAAATCTCTAGAGACTCTTCCCCTAAAATAGAGGATTTTGTCTCATTTTTCTCATTCATAAGATTCATTCATCACATTCAAGCTCAAACATTCTAATCTCAAGCACTTGCATTCTTAGCCACCATTGTTGCATTTTGAAGCTTCCATTGCATTCATTTCATACATCTATCAAAACACCCACATCCATTATTGCATTCTCCATCTAATATAGATCACTTTGCATAACATTTTGACTCATTTTCCATCAAGAAGCATACATCCAATCTACATCAAAGGGCCAACCAAAAGGATCAACTTGAATAAAGGTATAATCGTTCTTTTCTCTTTCTTTTGTTTAAGTTCAACTTAGGCTAATCTTGAGGTGGTGTTGTGTTGTTTCTCCTTGTTGCATTTCTTTGTGGTTTGCATCTTTTAGGGTAGTAAATCACACTGTACACAATATCAATGGGAAAAGACAACCCATGTCCAAGTCATAAATGCAATATATAAGTATAGACCACCTACAACATTGCACAATTTGTAGATACAACAATGCAACATACAAATCCAAAAATTATACTGATAACCATGTCAAATGAAAGAATAATCTGAGATGTAAAACTAAGTATACAATGAAGCAAATCTCCAAGATCCAATCATCCATAAACTCATAGCATCACCATAGTCAAAGTAACCCATAAACAACTTAGATAAAGAAAACAAAAAATAAACCATGCCAAAATAACTCCAAATCTAATCCACTGTGTAGTGCTCTGAACAAGCTTTCCATCGACTATTCGAAATCCAAAATCTGACTCTGTATGTGCCCGATATCACCTTTCGAAGCTCAAAACAAACACCAAACTTTAACCAACAAAAACACTGTCAATACTACAAAGCGTGGAAAAATATCTATCACCACAATGTAGAGCTCTGAGTCACCTTTCCAACAAGTCTAAGAAGTCGAAAAATGGAGCACCTGGGCGAAAGTTATGCCCCTTGGAAGAAAGTTGTTTAATTTGTCTATAAGGCAAAAAATCACCACCCTTGCTGGTGGCTCTCTGGTGGTGGGATGACAGCCCCACCTGGGTGGTGCCACCCCCTGGTGGCAGACCCGAAGTTGCATTAAAATTTGATTTAATTTATTTCCATTTAAAAAATCATCAGGCCCCAATTAAATATTCACCGGGTGGAATTATTTAACAGCGGTGAAAATTTATAATAAAAAATTTAATTTAAAAAAATAAAATTGCAACTCAACAGCGTGATTCGCACTCATCCTCGACAAGCATCGGGCCGCCAGCTTATAATCACATGTGAATGCCACCGGGATAGTACCTTCCTTGTTGGTACCGGGCTGCTGATAGTACCGCGATAGCGAGTATAAATGAATTCCTCCCCAAAAAAATCATATATATATATATATTTTCAAATAATTTTCAATGAAACTTTCGAATGTTGATTTCTATTTTTTTTAATTTTAATTTATTTTGTAGGGACGAAAATTTAAATACTGACGGGCAAATATTTTTAATTTTGGATTTTTAATATTTTATTTTCTGAGAAGGTTGTACGACTGCAAAAATAGGGCATTTTACAAAAAAAAATTGCAATTTTTTTCAATAACCAAAATAGGGCAAATTATATATCAAAATTCGTTTCTCAGCCAACCCAGATCCAATTATGAGGTCTATTTTGTTCCAAGAGGTCTTCTATAAATTTTCCCCCACAAAACCCCCACTTGAATGCAAAACTAAGAACCATTTCACCCAAAAATTTTTACACCCCAAATCTGTAAACAACCCATCAAAACAACAAACCCAAAACCCTTATATCTGTAATAAACAACCTGCAAAGCCCTTATATCTTGCCATGTCTTTGATTCTCACATGCAATGCATAGATTCAAACTTAAACAAGATTTTTCTCAACCAAGGGTTATACAACCAAAACCATGGCTCTGATACCAAATATTGGAAACTTGTAGCCATTTAAAGACAATTTCCACATAACCCAAAAGAGAAATCTATGCAAATAAGCATTCAAAATCCACATGCAAGAGAATAGACAACATACCCATGAAAATATAACACAGGATATACCCTGGGAAAACCCTTAAGAGGGAAAACCCAACCTCCAAAAGCATCCATCTCTCATGTATTATTCAACAATAAAGATTACAATACATCGTCAGAGTCTCTATGAACACCATTGAAGAAACAAGCCCTCTCCAAGCAATCCATGTGAACAAACATGCAACCACACATCCCATGCCATGCTTCAAACCCTCACAAATGCTAACCAAAGCTAACCTGCCAACTGGCCCACACAAACAACTACCCTTGTGGTTGTTTTTATAGAAACAAACTCCCACAAAACTACTAAGTGATATTACACAAAACCATGTCCCCATATTTAATATTGGGTACTTTATTTATTTCTTTTCCCCAATATTAAATAATTACATTTTAGCAACTTAACTTATGTCCCAATGTTACATGCAACATAAAGTGGCCCCAAGAATAATTACATTAAATACTTTATGCAAGGTGTACCACACCTTTTCCTAACACACCCCAATAAATTGAGGTAGAGCTAGTTTCCCCTTAAAATGGTCTAAAATTTGATAATTCATGAATCTTTAGGGGTTAACAATTAAAAGAAAAAACAAAATCGAGAACATAGATTGTCAATGCTTCACATTCACAGTTATATTAAGGGTCAATTACCTTGTTGATCCTCACATATCCCCATCTTTACACATCAACACATATATGCATGAAAGATAATACATATATGACAATCAGAAAGCAAAAAATGGTCAATGGTCTCTTGGCTTGTTGGTGAAGTTGAATGGTTATGAATGAGTCCACTAGGGATAAGTCTTACTTAGGGCAAGGCCCCAACACCATAAAGGATGACATCAAAATCATGCCCCAAACAGTTTTGAAGGAATGGATACCCCTTAGTCCTTAACCCTTCGCTGAAAACGTTTTAACCTAAGATTTGCACTCCCATGTTAAATAATAATATAGAATGCTCCATAACAAAACCAAAAAAATACTCTTCTGATAATTTATTAAAAATAATTAACTATTCTACTATACCTATGACTAAATGCT
The DNA here is from genome assembly GCA_007258455.2 of Sequoia sempervirens. Taxonomy (NCBI): domain Eukaryota; kingdom Viridiplantae; phylum Streptophyta; class Pinopsida; order Cupressales; family Cupressaceae; genus Sequoia; species Sequoia sempervirens. The sequence goes on along the minus strand of VDFB02143167.1, from coordinate 9,616 downwards.
CCTACACTTCAACAATTTCAATTAAAAATAATTGACTATTCTACAATACCTATCACTAAATGCTCCTACACTTCAACATTAAAAAAAATATTATTTGTGTAAAATCAATTCTACTCAATGGTATTAAACCCCTAAAAACAAAAATAAAAACATTAAAAACACTAACAAAATCTTATCAATCTACGTCGCTTAAAAAACATCGACATCGACGTGCCAATTGCACATTGGTAGACGCGTTGCAACCTACCATTTAGATAGATTTACAGAATATACCGTGGCCCTATATCCGGTAGTCACATGGATCTTCATGTCTACGTGGCGCTTAGAGTTTCGTATAAAATTAGTCTGCGCAAAATCATTTTCGAAAAAGAAATTCTGGATCCTGCGTACTTACGCATAAAGTAGGCAAAATGCTATTAGCATTGAGATGCACTGACTAAACCCTGGTCCTCCATATGATCTGTCACTTTGCTCTCCGGGTCCATGTGGCACTTAGAATCGCGTATAAAATTATTCTGGGCGAGAACAGCAATTTAGAAAAAAAGTCTGGAGGCTGTCGTACACGCATTAGTAAACAAAGTGGTTTGATTTTATTTATTTTTGACCCCAAATGCAGAAATGGGCACCATGAGAGTGGGTGGTCCCGTGGAATATTTTGATGAAATTCTGTCCCACACGTGACTCCACGAATCAAATTTAGATCCATAAAATTCTTCTGGCATTTCTTGGGATACTGATAAACATTATTGAGTTTAATTCCTGTTCACAATTATAATGCATGGCGAGAATTTGGAAGATTGTTCATGCAAAATCCGTAGGCTGTGCATGCATCATCGACTAAATAGCAATAAGAGTTTTGCTGCAATGGGGTGTTCGTCGCTTCTTGTCTTATATTTTCTGTCGTCTGCAGTCATTATATCTGCTATTTCTCTCCCTGGTATCTACCTTTCATAGCAATGGTGGCTTTAGAACAATTTTTTTTTTTGAGGAACTGAGAAGCCGTGGATGTTATTTATTCAATATGGTTTTACATTCATGGGTTTCTGGTCGTGTGTGAAAATTATACAATAAAAGTTCCATTCGCTTTTTTATACTGTTTGAATTCATGGGTGATTGTGATACTTTTACAGAGGTTGGTAATGGGCGAGTTAATGCTTTTCAAGGAATTAAAAAATAGGGGAAGTTAGTTTGAACTAGGGAGTAATAACTTCTTTATTAGTTTACTACAGAATAATATATTCCGTAAGGGTGCTGCTACCTTGTTGTTGTTGGCTTATCCTGTTGATTCTGAGAGAAAGGACGTAGTTGGGTCATATTCGAATGATTTATTTATTCAATATGATTTTGCATTCATGGATTTCTGGTCATGTGTGAAAATTATACAATAAAAGTTCCATTCACTTGTTTATACTGTTTGAATTCATGGGTGATTGTAATAATTTTACAGAGGCTGGTAGTGGGCGAGTGGGTAATACTTTTCAAGGAATTAAAAAATAGGGGAAGTTAGTTTGACCTAGGGAGTAATAGCTTCTTTATAAGTTTAATACAGAATTATGTATTCCATAAGGGTGCTGCTAACTTGATGTTGTTGGCTTATGTTATTGATTCTCAAAGAAAGGACGTAGTTGGGTCATATTCGAATCATTTACTTGTAACTCTAAGTCCACAGCAAAAGACCAAACCAGTCTTCTCATTCGCCATTTAATTTTTTGTTGTAGCCTTCTCATCTTGGTTAGCATAGGGCTCGTTAGCGTGGAAATTTAACTCAGTATCATTTTACTTGAAATTGTTAATTAGGGATCCAAGGTTATTTTTGAAAAATATCTGCAAAAAACAGTGTTGTATCATCTGTTGTAAATGCTAGTCCACAGCAAACATGCCAATGTGGGGAATTGGACTTTCTTGTAAATGCAAATCCACACTAAAAGACCAAACTGGGGTCTGCAGCGAGGCACTTATAATTTGATTAATTTCTTGTAGCCTATCCAGAAGTAAAATAAATCTCATGAGAATTGAACTTGAATAAATTTACAGGTAAATTCAAATCCACATCAAAAGGCCAAAGTTTAAACACTTCTTTGAGGTAATTCTGAGACCGGCAGGTTGTTAACTTGTTTACATATTCAATACCAAAACAATGCATAAATCAACATTGGGTTGGGTGATATGTCCATTTTGTTAGAATATTCAATGAAATCCTCTTATGTCATCATAAAAAATGGCCTAGTGGGAGAGCTCTTATGGGCTGTAGTCCCCAGGCCATCATGTTTAATCCCCGGGGTATTCTTCCCGCCATCATGTGTAATCCCGAGGCCAGCGGGATTGCTTGGCTTCCATCCACCAACTTCCCCTGCTGGAGTCTTTTCCTCTGCAAACTGAACACAGAGTCTTAGTGAGGAGGGTTGGTGTTTAACCTGAGCCTCACCACCAAATCAACTCCATTCTTATAAACATCTGTGCTCAATTGCTCAGCTTGTTTAATACTATAAGCTGGATTTTGTCAAGGGCTAGTTTCCATCCACATACCATCAACCTAAGGGGCCTGAGGCTGGCATCATTCAATGTTTTAAGCAGAATTTTTTTCTGATATTTTTTTATCTGAACTATGTAACAAATGGTAATGAAAAAAGTAGATTGCTGTTGGAGAGTACTAGACAATCTTCAAGTCATCAAGTTCTAATTGGTATTTGACTTGTTCTTTGCAATATGCTTTTTATGCTTAAAATGGTACCAATTATTAAGTCTAGATTTTGTCTTAAAGAAGACCATGCCTTTGACTGTAGCGTTCTTCAGTCTGAATAGCACCAAAATAGTATGCACTTAAAATTGAGGTAAAACTTCACCAATAATACATACAAGTGACTGGCCCAAAACACATTTGATTTCCATCTCAATCTTACTGGCATTATGATCTACGGAAAAGTGTGCCTGGTTGTTCTCATGTGGATGTCAAGAATGCTTATACATATTCAACCTTTTTTATAAACAGTATTTATATTTAAAAACTCTTACAGTATGTTAGAGATAGAATTAATTGCAATTGATGCTTACATGTCCTAAAATTAACAGGAGAATGAGGTGATGTGAAGTTAGACATCAAAAAATTTATGTAGGAAAAACTTAAAAGTGTATATGCAAGGGACTAATAATTGTACTTAAGAAATTGGAACGAAACTTCCATAACATAGTGGTGGTGTAGTGAATATGCATTACAATATAAAAAACACAAGCAGTGTGATTGAAGTGTGTGATCCAAGTTCTGATATTATTATGTCTCTAGATGGAAAGAGAATGGAAGGCCTCTGGCTCAGCGCTAGCTGAAAATTGCACAATTATGTGGAAAGAAACTGGAAAGAATCTAGCCCAACACTAGTTGTAAAGATCACAGGAGAAAAATTCAAGACTGGAGCAATTAAACATTTTTATGAATTTACTCAAGGAGATTTTGTTCCAGACAACAATTAGTAAGCAAATAATGGTGGAGTCAGGTGCTCAAGGCCAAGAAGATTGGGATAAGGGCATATGTCTCAAACAATCAAGTTAACATATAAGAGGAAATGGAAAAGCACAGACTGGTGATATGAAGCTAATTATGACAGATCAAACTGCTGAACCACATGAATATTAAACATACATGAAGACAGAAACAGTTGTATTCATTTCTTGGATGGTCTGAGTAATTCAATATTTTAGTTGGATAAGAGATTAGAATACCAGCAAACACTTAAATTTCATGATGTTTTCTTCCTACACGTCATTAGGGGTTGAATGATGTTTAAGGATTATTTAGTTTGATTGGATAATTCAATATTTTAGTTGGGTAAGAGATTAGAATATCAGTAGGCACTTAAAATTCATGATGTTTTCTTCCTACACATCACTAGGGTTTGAATGATGTTTAAGGACTATTAAGTTTGATTTAATGCTAGTAATGTTATATTTTGGAGGATGACGACTAATATATTATATACATTGTTTGTGGCAGAATGGAACAATCAGGAAACAGGGCCGAAATTAGATTTATTTTCACCCATTCTAAGGGATGAAGCAGTGTTAAGAATAAATCAACTGGGCAAGGTATGTTAGTTTCACTCCATAATCCAGTTTGTAGAGTAGGCTTTACTCTATGATTTTATTCTTTTTGTCTTCATAAATCACAGTTCTCTACATTTGTTTGTCTGTGAAATTAGTAATTTTTTTAGGCTTGGCATGCTAATGATCTGTGCTACTCTTGCAATTTTTTCTCTTATAGGTTTTATAAATATTCAGGTTTCTTTCCCTATTACATATTAATATGCATAAATTTGCTATAAAAGGAAAACAAGATGGGACTATTTAATGAGTTATGGAAAGTGCATTAGATTATGCTAATACATGCATTCTATCATATCCAAGTGTCAAAACTGAAGCTACACAAAGCAGTTTGATGTTTAAAGGTTATGTGTACACATGCTATAATGTTCCTTTTCTTCATTAATTTTGAATCCAGAGCATCACCCTTTAGTTCAAGCTTCCAAACCACCTTTGTGCTTAGGATTGGGATGCACATGTTTGACCATTTTGGATTGCAAAACTCTATCCTAAGAAATGTTGCAAATACATGGCCTGAGAGATATTCCCAAAGGGTTTATATATTACTTTTTGTGCTCTATTAGGTTTCGTAGAGTCACAAATCCATATCAATACTTTATTTAATGATAGTAATGTTATTTCAAGGTTAATTATATTGTAAAATTAAAATACATTAAGTTGTAACTCAGATGGATAGATAAGGAAATAACAGTGCTATAGACCCAAAATATGGATAATTAGTTATTACCTTAATGAGGGACCGATTGCAGTAGAATATAGAGAAAATTTCAGTTACTGGCACTACCTGTGAACAGACATGTAGATACAGAGACTTACCCAAAGTGTGGAAAATATGCTTCAAGCATAAGTGTCTGCCATCAATCCTTGTAAGAAGAAAGGATCCCTTTGTCTTGATTAAGTACTTTGCCATATGTAAGACCTCTTTCAGGGCTATGTATGTCTATGATCTCATTCCAGATGATTTGAACATACAAAATTATCAAAGGAAAAATACAGTTCCCCCTATCATTTCCGTAAAAGATGTAGGATGAATTAAATGAATGTAAAAAGAATATGGAGCAGGTTCACACTAACTCTAAATTGTGTAAACACTGGCATCATCCTTCACAATCCTTTGAGGTCAGGAACAAAGTCTAGGTAAGGGTTGAGCCAAATAGTTCCCTCTCTATAGACAGGTATGCAAATCTCTCGCCTAGATATTACTGATCATTTATAATACTGAAGTAGCTTCTGGTTATAGTAGCTGTCTTATTCATTAAGATGTGATTAATGCTCCATTTATCCCACAAAAAAGCTCTATTGTGCTTTACTAATGTTCTGCCTACATGTGTGGATTTTGGGAAATTAAACTAGTGTGCACCATACCTGCCATCATGGATGATAGGTTGAAGAAGATTTGGAGAAAAGAGATGAGAGACTATTTCATTGACTACAAGGAAATTCAAATTTATGATCTTCATACTTTTAAACACCCTTATGGTCACTTTCCTTTATGTGCAATACTTGTGTTGTTACATTGTAGTGTTATGATTTGATGCAAGATTCAGTGTTGCCCAGGACCTGCAATCTTTAATATCTATCCTTTTTATACAACGTGTTTTTCTTCTGTCTTGCTCAGGTTCTTTTTATCCCTGATTTGAGAGTGGTTTGTTCCCAGCAAATTAATTTGCAAAATTTGGATCAGACTCTGTAGCTTGTTAGCTCTGATGTTTCAGGTTTCTCTACTGGATCCATCATCAAGGACTATCTTCTGCAATGTTACTAAACTATTTTCAAGGTCTGATAGTTGATTGTTTTGTTTTCCCTTGTACCATCTTTTGACCCCATTGGCTTGTCAATTTGACCAGTATCTCTTGTGCTTGCTTAATCATTTGACCCTACTGGATTCTTGATTTTCCTTCTAATTCTTGTGGTTGTTTCCGTACATAATTTAGCTTTCTGATAGGTACTTGGTTCTATGGTATTCTTTCCATATTTTGCAATTATACTTTAGCTTTACTGCACTTACTTTGTTCTTTGACCCATTCGATTTTTATTGGGCAATACAACCAATGCTTTGGTGTAATTTTGCATTTTCTTACATTCATAAGCTCTGAGTTTCAGAATATTTAAACCTAACTGTAGAATTTGCATATAAGGTGTAGAATATAACAGTGAACAAATAGACACATAACATGTTGTCAATGGAATCCATTGCCTTATTCTTTCATTAACTAAAATCACCTTTCCTATGCCAAATCCAATCGTGTGTATGTTATCTTGGAGGGATGAAAATTGAAATCATACAGTCTCCTGCCAAAGCCATTGGGATAGGACAAAGCATAGACAACACTACATTTATTTTCAGATAGCCTTCCCTTGGCCTTCATATCTGTCCTCCATTAGACTCAGGCTTGCTAATTTGGGATTCCATCCACTTGTCATGTCTTACTATCCTTTATCTATAAAGCTAATGTTTGGATAGAAAAGATTATATGAAATCTAAGACCGAGGTTGACTCTTTGGCAGATTTATCAAAGACCCAAGGGCTACTCAAAAGTTGATATGATCCACAAGGTGATTTATTAGAGACACAGGGATACAAGATTTTCTATCCCGTTGGTGATTTTCCTCCACTATTGCCAACTTGGTTGTTATTGTTGTTTGTACTTATCATGATTTGAAACAATGTGTCCAATAATTGTGCCATCCTTTGTTGAGTAGTTCTTTGTTTGGCCATGAATTAGTCCATACAATCGGTGAAGTCTCTATCTCCCATGTTTCTGTCACCTTGTTCACTACTCCTAGATTCAGGACTGTTATGGATGCCTAAGATATTGGAAGTTGTTCTTCCTTCTGGAGCTCAGCCAAGTTCTCACTGTTTTCTTATCTCCCTATTGTAGTATCTTCTTTTCCTTCGACTCATCCACCTTCATAGGCTGTCAGGTTTAACCAAGCTCTGATACCCCAATTGTAATGTCCCTTATAAATTTTGCTTTTATCTTTATAGAATTGAATATCAAGGTATGTCAAAAGAGCAACTATATATCCAATTTATGCTAGTCTGATATATATATGAACAAGAAGAGATATTATGACAGCAATAATAACACCAATTCCTACTACAAATTCTATAATGGAATCTGGATTGAGAATTAATTCAAGAAGGAGAGTTTGATAATGACAAATAACCACTGTCTCTATTTGATCACTCTAGAACCATGCAATTAAATATGTCATATAAGTGTGGCATCAAAATGATGGCAGTATCTGATTTAATCCTTCAAATTCATGCAACTGAAAGTGAGATAAATTGATGCCTTAATTCAGATCGATATTTCTGATTATCACCTTATCCTTATACGACTTGTTCTTGATGCTGTTTCAAATTTTGGCGGTTTATTCATGCATCTAACAGGTGGCTGATCAGGCTCCTTATGAGCATGCCAGATCTGATATTTAATTAAATGTATCTGCAAATATGATCGATGATCCCTCCTTGGATGAATTTGCATATCCTTTATATATCTTTTGAATAGGCTTGATGTGAGAAGTTGTATTGTTTTGAATAGTAATGTCTTTTACTAACAACCATTCATCGCTGCCTGTGATTGTCTTAATCGCTACACTTTTAGTACTCCATATTCATCACACACTAAAATGTATTTGTTATCTCTAAATTATAAAATGCTTCTCCTTAACACGTCACAGCCTTCTAATCACTCTCTCATTAATTATATGGGCGATCTCCTTGGTTTATATCTAGTCGGTCAGCATGTATAGTCAGCCTCATACAAATAATAACTTCATTTGATTTTACACTTTGTAGGCTGGCCTGCGATTAAACCAAACTCAGCACCTGCATTCTTTGTATATACCATTCCTTCATCGTTGTTTTATATTGCTCTAATGGTTGTTGCTCTCATTCACAATAAATTGATTAAAAGTCGAATGGGGTTATGACATTTAACATTGCCATATGCCTTCCTGTCTAATTTCAATTGTACATTCATGCTTTTGCACTAGGACTTTGAGCATTTCCTTAGCAACCAATTACACCATTTAATTTGAAGAAAGCCAATAAGTTGTGTGTTTCTGTGTTTGGTATGATTAAGTAAAACACATTGCAAAGATAATTTGTCTGCTAATCTAATTGCAACTCTGTAGTCTTATGATTTGTTGTCATTGCAAGTCAAAATGAAGGTTGCATTTGTTGTTGGATAAACAGCCCAAGGTCCCTTGGTGAATTTCAGTAGCACCTTGTAAATGTCAAGTGAAAAGTCCTTTGGACCTGCTGTGTTGTTTTTCTAAATTGAGTTTATTACATTCACTGCTTTATTGTTTGAATTGGTACAACATGAGCAAGCAAGATTTTAGTCAATTTCAAAGAATGATGATATTCTTAGTTTCTATTGCATCCTATCTATTAAGGCTGTATACATCTTCAAGAATGTTGTGCCATTTCATACTATTGTTCAGTGAGCTTCTATTTGCTGTCTCTATTAAACCCTTTATGCACTAGATAGATTCCTTCATATGTCATCATTTAATTGTTCATGCTCTGCTTTAGAGGTTAGTTTTTGAGATAATTACTCAACAGGCCCATCAATTTATTGAATTGCTTGAATAATGAGTAAAGAAGTCTTGCTGTGTTGAATTATTTAGAATAATTCTTAAGACAACCATTTTTTCTGCAACACATTGAACATTATAAGTAAGATTAGCTTCTTGAAAAAAATTAGTTTCCATAATGAATGGACATAAGGAAAATCTGTATGTCTTAGTTTTAGCTTTGTCTTCGAAATGGAAGCTATTCACATCTTACAAACCATGTTAAAAATGGGCCATGTTTTGATTGAGAGCTCTGTGGCCAGATTAGTGATGCTGAGAACTACCTCCAACGCACTTTCTTGAGCCCTGCAGCTATAAAGGCTGGCAATCTGATTGAAGAATGGATGCAGGATGCTGGACTGAGAACGTACTCTCTCTCTCTCTCTCACACTGTTTTTTCAGTTGAAGCTATTTACTTGCGTACAAATATGGGACAAATATATCTGCTGAACAAGCTGTAATTTTTCAGATGGACCGATAAGATGGGGAACGTACATGGTCTGACTGATGGAGGAAATGCCAGTGCCCCAAAACTGCTCATTGGCTCTCACTTGGTAACTAAACCATCCGAAATTAATCTGTTCATAAATAAATATTGAAAAAAAAAGCATTACAGAATTCTAAAATCTGATAATTATTAACTTGGATGAAACAGGATACAGTTGTTGATGCTGGAATGTATGATGGATCCTTGGGCATCATATGTGCTCTAGCTGCAGTCAAAGTTCTCAAAATTAGAGGAAAATTAAGCGAACTTCCATGCCCAGTTGAGGTGTGAATGCAATCTAGTTTCTTCTGCCTCCATAAATTAAATATAGCATCAAATACACATAAAAAATAGAGGATGCCTAGGCTAAAATACTCTACAGTAGGTAAATATCATCCATGCAAATAAAGAGTGAGTATGGAACTAATGCTTCTAAGTAATTGGTAT
>VDFB02143166.1:0-15187 GCA_007258455.2 Sequoia sempervirens | reverse complement strand
TACAAGTCAAACTCATTGACCCATGTTTCATGAGTAGTGGTTCACAAGAACCCAACTCTCATAATGAATGGTCCATTCAACACCCATTACAATTAGAGGATGTTGAATTATTGCAAATTGATGTAATGCAGGGATGCTAGCTCTCTTTGTTTGTGGGAAGATGATCTCTCATATGTAGCACCCCTATTTTTTTGAAGTAACAGACATGTGATTTCAAAAAATAATATAATAATATCAAAAAGTATATTGGTACCAACTTGGACCACTCAGTCCTAACCGGCCATGTGAGAGGATGTATCCATTTGGAAAACCAAGATGTTTTTCACTTATTCATCACATGTGAGAGGATGTATCCATTTGGAAAACCAAGCTATTTGTCACTTATGAATACAATCTTTTAAAACTTTAGTCATTTTTCTCACGCCAATCCCTTGCCTTGTAACATTTGGTCTTTGAAGTACAAGAGCCAGTATAATGGCACAAAACTGTGGAGAAACATGTACTGTACAATGTATAAGGTTTGTAAAGAAGAATGTATTAAGTTTAACATATGAAGATGATTTGATATCTATTGTTCACTCTATATGAAAATAGCTCTAAAATCCATTGCATTTACAGCTTTAGTAGTAGCTGCTATACATTCAATACTAAATAATTCTATTAGGAAAATTGTCACAAAAATAACCTCAAGGGAAAGGAAAACAAAATAAATAAAAACTTTAAACCACCAATGATCATTTCACAGTTCAAAATATATCCATGTGAAGAAACAAACAAGGGTCTAACACTTTGTATTACAATAATTTTATATATGAAAACATCCATAGATAAAACCACAGAACCAATGCCTTCATTTACCAGATAACAACACACTTGTTTTAGAATGAAATAAAACACAACAAAAACTAAAAGTGATCTGGCCATGTACAGATTTCTAAAAAAAATTCATTGAAATCATGGCAAGTGAGTTACCTCATGATTTTGCTCAAGTTGTGTTGTGATTTCAATGATTGCGATGAGAAAAATGGTTAGAGTTTGCAGGACAAAATATTACAAAACACCGCCAAAGTAGAATTTAAGAAAAAATGAGATGAACCAAAATGAGTCTCCATACAACTGTCACTTCAATCTATTCATAATAAATGAAAAGTAGGTCTAAAAATATTGGGATTTAGAGCTACTAAATTCTTGAGCTTGGGACAAGATTTTTGTAGCCTTTTAAATAAAAATATTGGTTGTGAGTTGAAATTTGTTTTCAGATGTGGGGCAAGGAATGTTTCAACTATTTGGAAGTTGTTTTGTGTGGTGTGAGACAACTTTCCAAGTGAAAGGTGCTAATAAATGTAGCCTTATTGGCTAATCAAAACATTCCCTCAAAATGGTGTATGGTGCAGATTCATTTCAAAGAGCTTGAGTGCATGTACATTGTCCTGTACAATATGTTTGATAGGAAATCTATATATATATATATATGTATGTATGTATGTATGTATGTATGTATGTATATATGTATGTGTATACCTTGTTGCTTCATAAGTCACAATTGACTTTTAATTCCACTACCCTTAAAGTATGTAACTTCTTATTCTTTTAGATTATGCAGTGAGGGTTGGTGACAGTTCCACAACCCTTACAACTCATAGGGTTACTACTTTTTATGCGATGCTTTTCCAGTTGGGATACCATTGGATTTACCATATTGTAACTTGTATTCCTACAACTTGTATGCCTACAGTTTTATTGATAAGGAGGCATTTTCCAAAGTGATATTGCTATCAGGATTCAACCATATTCAACCATGTAGTTTTTCGAGTCAAAATCATTGACCCATGTTTCATGAGTAGTGGTTCATAAGAACCTAGATCTCATAATGAATGGTCCACTCAGCACCCATTGCAATTAGAGGATGTTGAATTATTGAAAATTGATGTAATGCAAGGGTGCTAGCTCTTTTTTTTGTGGGAAGATGATCTCTCATATGTAGCACCCCTGGTTTTTTGAAGTAACAAACACATGGTTTCAAAAAAGAATATAATAATATCAAAAAGTATATTGGTACCAAATTGGACCACTTAGTCCTAACCAACCATGTGAGAGGATGTATCCATTTGGAAAACCAAGATGCTTGTCACTTATTCATCAAATGTGAGAGGATGTATCCATTTGAAAAAATAAGCTATTTTTCACTTATGAATACAATCTTTTAAAACTTTAGTCATTTGTGTCACGCCAATCCTTTGCCTTGTAACATTTTGTCTTTGAAGTACAAGAGCCAATATAATTTCCTAGATTTTGATTTACCTTTTGATTTATATTTCTTCTTATCTCTGAATTTTTCTTACCCCTCTTTTTCTTTGGACTGGACTTTTGCAAAGAGAGCACCTTTAGATAAATCCTCTATGGTTTCTTCTTAATTCTTTATTTAGTAGGGTTGTAACAACTTCTTCAAGTATTTAACTTAGAAGATGTACTACTAATTGTCCTAAGAAGATTGTCCCATGAATTGGGTAATGAAGAAAACAAACTTACGCATTTATCCTTTGCATCCACTAACATCAATAGGCTGCTATTAACTAACAGTGATAATGAATGCATGTAAATGATCAACCATAGAGTCCCCATCATTCATTTTCAATGAATACAAATTTCTTTTTAAGATATGTTTATTGACTAGAGACTTAGTTTGAAACAATGTTGCAATTTTATCCCACAATTTCTTTGTAGTGCCCTCAATATACACATTCGTTAACATAAAATCAGATTAACATAGTGCTCCTTGCCTTCCTATGTAATTCATCTCAATTATCTTGATTGATATCAAAAATTTCATTTCATGTCACAACTAACCACTGATCTCCACAACCAAGAGATCCTCCATTTTAAATTTCCACAACTCAAAACTCTATCCATTGAATTTTCCAATACCAATCCTTTATGGACTTTGCATGACTCCTGCAAAAGCATATTTGAACTTCACAAAATTCCCACCACAACCAAAGAAAACCACACAAGGAGAGCATCTCCTCATATGGCCAATACCAAGTTCTAATACCAAGTGTTGAAAAACTAGAGATATATCTAAAGGAGCATTATAAAGGGTTTCAAAATCTGATTGAAAGTGATTTAGAACAATAATAGGATTGATATAAAACTGATTTATGACAACAATACGAAATGGAAAGATAATGCAAAGAAAAGAGCAACACCATAACTCGATGTTTTCCCAGGGAAATTCCTTTGGAGGAAGAAAACCTCATCCACAAAATTAGACCCATTATATTAACACCAAGGTGTGCTTCCAAACATATCAGATGATCACCGACACTAATTTCACATCAAATGGAAATCCTAGAGAAATTTCAGCAGCATTCTAGTGGCATTTCTATACAACAAAGTATGCTCAGAAATTACTACCCCAATCCCTTATTAAATATGCAATTACAACACAAGAAAGCAACAATGGTTTCTAAAATCATTGATGAAAATCACACGTCATATCACCAAGGGCACCCACATGAGGTGGTGTAACTCTGTGAGGTGGCACAAATCCCAATACCCACTATGACAATGTAACTTCCTATTCAATGATGCAACTTATAAGATGCATTACACATCTTATATTGGCTAGAAATAGTAATTTCTCATAAACTCTAGTTGAACTATTTGTCCCATGTGAAATGTGGCATCCAATTCCACATTTGCAAGTTTTTTGGTCCTTTTGCAACCCTAAATGTAATTCTTAATGTGGGATACAACATGCCATGTGTCCCTCAAACTTTTCCTATTCAATTTAAGTGTCCTATTCTCTAAGAGGTTCATTTTTTCATAAATTATAAAGTTTCCTAACCATGCATAATGTCCCCCATCCATAGGTAAACTAGATAAATGAACAACATTGTTATGCAATGCATACACATTCCCAACAATAGTTAGGTCAATATATAATCTTACTATTGAGGGGTGTTTGTTCATAATTTAAGGCTAAAGAGTTCATTGAGTACAGAGCATGAAGATATCAGTATGAAAATTATAGGATGCAAGTTTATTTGGGTTGGTCCATGGTTATAGAGATACATAACCAACTCATGTATCACTAGGATAAAAAAGAAGAATACAGTAGTATCAGTTTATAGATTCATTGAATAATTTAGAATAGTCCTTAAAAGTACATTGTCTTCACCGAAGGACACATGAGAACATAGTATCTCATTGCAATAACCTCTTTAAGACTTTGTTTATTTTTACCTAAGTCAATAGTGGCAAATAGCCATGCATATTACGTAAGTGCTTTCTTAGTGAAACAAGAAATCATCAAACCCTTATAAGGCTCTTAGAGGAAATTACTGTTATACTAATTTAAGGACTCATCAATACTCCCACAGTCACCTAAAAGACTAAAATTAGGATCAAATGTTATTGTTAGAATCAAAACAACTACAATATAATGAGCAACTTAGACCTTGGAGGGATACCAACATAATGTAGAAGTACTAGTATTGATACATCAGAATCTAATTATTTTTTAAATACTCCTAAAGAAAATTCCACTACCATCAACGAAGTTTCAAACACATAGGTCTATTAAACAGGTTTACACTTGTCCAAATGTTTTACGCCATTCAAGGTCCAGAAACAAAATGATATCATCTCACTATATGATCAAGCATTTCGAAAGGATAATTGTGTAGATAAAATTTATTACTAATTTTCTTAGACATTTCAAGGTCTAGCATCTCATAAATATTAGGAAGAATGGTCTTGAAGATAGTCTCAAATTTCAATAAATATAAAATCATTTTGAACTTCATTTGCTAACAGTAAATCAAGAATGTATTAAGTTTAACATATGAAGATGATCCAATCTCTACTATTCACTCTATATGAAAATAGATCTGACAACCATTGCATTTATAGCTTCAGGATTAACTGCTATACATTCAATACTAAATAATTATGTCAAGAGAATTGTCACAAAAATAACCTCAAGGGAAAGGAAAACAAAATAAACAAAAAATTTAAACCACCAAATGATCATTTCATAGTTCAAAATATCTCCATGGGGAGAAACAAACAAGGGTCTAACACTTTGTATTACAATAATTTTATATATGAAAACATCCACAGATAAAACCACAAAACCAATGACTTCATTTGCCAGATAACATCAGATATGTTTTAGAATGAAATAAAACACAACAAAAATATAGTAGAAAGATAAATGAAATTTATATGCCTAGTTATAGTGAGGAACATGTTTTGACAATGGGGAAAAGGATCCAACATGAAGACATCCAACTATGGAGGTACAAGATTCCTAACTAGGTCATCTATTTGAAGAGATACATGATGCCAAATTAGGATATTTGTGAAGTGAAAAATAGACATAAAATTAAACAATTTGAGTTTTTGTTGAAGATATTGGCATCCAATTAAACAATTTTAGAGGTTTTGATCATGACATTCATGTGGCAGCCTCAATCAAATTCCCTACAAATATCTACACATAGGCCACATCTCTCACTACTTGCACACATTCTCTGGCCCAACCTCCTCAAAGCATCTCTAAGGATTTGGAATTGATAATTTGTATCCTTGCAATGCCATGAATAATCAACTACTTCAAGGAAGTAAGGACCCTCTATACATGTGACCATTATGTTGATGAAATTGTATTCCTTCTATTTTATCCGATGAAAGCTCTCAATTTTTGGTGAGTTTACCTTTTATAGTATCTATTCTCATATTTCAAAGGTTATAGATCAAGAGGATGAGTTTAGTGTGGTGAATAATCATTGCCCTAGTCTGAAAATAGGGTTTTAAGAGTAAAGATGGAGGTTAGAGTCTAGGGTTTATAAAAATACCTTTAGAAGTGGACTTTACATGGAATAATAAGTTTGTAAAAACCAAATAAAGAGTGATCCAAGTATTGGTTGTGATAGTTTGGGTTTGGAGATAGAAGAAACTAAATACCCCTGAAGTAGCCAAGGCCTAAAGAGGCATAATTCTGACTGAGACAATCAGTTTTGAATCATTTGGTCCAAAGGACCTATACCCCACTTTGACATATGTTTTAACTAAGCCAAAAAGGTATCTAAAGGTGTGGTTAGTTTTGGGTAAATGTGTTTATCTTGGAAGAAAAGCTCTGACAGACCGTTTTGCAGACCTACAAGCTTTGCATTTAGTTTATCCTTCTTCATTATATATGTTGGCAAAGGTTGTGGAGTCTGGATTTAAACCTACAAATTGCATTTGCTTGAAAGTTTCTAAAACCTTTTCAACATATCTAATTTGTGTATATCCTACAATTATTGCAGTCCATGAGACCACATTTCTTTGAGGCATTTTTTCAAACACTTCAAGTGCCTTGTCTATGATACCATATTTAGCATACGTGTCTACAAGAGTAGTTGCAACTACAATATTTGACAAAATTACTCTATCCTTTATGCTTTGATGGATGTCCATACCCTGTTCAAGGCTCCCAATTTGGCACCTAGAACCCAATCTGAAATTGATTCCATTGACAACCTGTCATAGCTACAACACTTGAATATAATAAAGTGTGGAGGTTTAAATAACCTCCCTAATTCCATTGGCAAGTTGTCACAACTGCAACACTTGAGCATAGAAGGGCGTGAAAGTTTAAATAACCTCCTTGGTTTTATTAGAAACCTGTCACAATTGCAACACTTGATCATAGAAGATTGTATAGGTTTAAATAGCCTTATTCCACTAGCAACCTGTCACGTCTATAGTAATTGAAAATAGTAAGTTGTAGAGTTTTAAATAACCTCCCTGATTCCATTGTGAACCTATCACAAATGTAGCACTTAAAAATAATAGGAAGTTTCAATGGTTTAAATAACCTACTTGATTCTATTGAAAATCTATTGCAGATGCAACATTCAAAACTAAAATATTGTCATGGTTTAAATAACCTCCTTGATTCCATTGGAAACTTTCCATAGCTGCAACCTTGAACACAGAAGGGTGTAAATGTTTAAATAACCTCCCTGATTCCATTGGCAACCTGTCACAATTGCAACACTTGAACATGGTAGGGTCTATAGATTTAAATAACCTCCCTCATTCCATTGGCAACCTGTCACACCTGTAGAACTTGAACATAGAAATGTGTAAAAGTTTAAATAACCCCCCCGATTCTATTGACAACCTGTCACAACTGCAACACTTGAACATAGAAGACTTTAGAGGTTTAAATAACCTTCTTGATTCCATTGGAAACCAGTCACATCTGCAGCACTTGAAAATAGAAAGTTGTAGAGGTTTAAATAACCTCCCCAATTCCATTGTCAACCTCTCACAGTTGCAACACTTGAATATAATAGGAATTTTTAAAGGTTTAAATAACCTCCTTGATTCTATTGACAATTTGTTGCAGCTGCAACATTCAAAACTAAAATATTTTCATGGTTTAAATAACCTACTTGATTCCATTGGCAACCTATCATAGCTACAACCTTGAACATAGAAGGGTGTGAACGTTTAAATAACCTTCCCAATTCCATTGGAAACCTATCACAACTGCATCACTTGAACATGGTAGGGTCTATAGATTTAAATAGCCCCCTGATTCATTGGCAACTTGTCACAGCTGCAACACTTGAACATAGAAGGGTGTAAAATTTTAAATAACCTCCCTAAATCCATTGAAAGTAGAATGTTAGGATGTGTTCCAAAGTGCTTCATTAATTCAAATATCTTGAGAGGTTCCTTGCAAAATCCATTTTGTGCACATTCTACAATCAATCAATCAATCATTTCATTCCATGAGATGACATCTCTTTGAGGCATTCTGTCAAACAATTCAGGTGTTTTGTCTACGATTCCACATCTTGCATACATGTCTACTAGAGAATATCCAACTATAAAATTTGACAAAAATTCACCTACCATTATTCTTTCATCAGTCTATTGGTGGAGCTATGAGGGGAGTTCCCCTGATGTAGTAATGTTAGGCCGATAGTGACACTATCGACGTAACATTGCTACATCAAGGGAACTCCCCTCATAGCTCCACTAATAGACCGATATATAAACAAGTGAGTTGCTTTCATCGGTCTATCGGTAGAGCTTATATGAGGGGAGTTCCCCCGATGTAGTAATATTAGGCCGATAGTGTCACTATTGGCCTAACATTACTACATCAGGGGAACTCCCCTCATAGTTCCACTGATAGAACGATATATGAACAAGTTAGCCACTTTCATCAGTCTATCGATGGAGCTATGAGGGGAGTTCCCCTGGTGTAGTAATGTTAGGCTAATAGTGTCACTATTGACCTAGCATTACTATATTAGGGGAACTCCCCTCATAGCTCCACTGATAGACTGATGAAAGCATATCAATAGAACTAGAACATATCAACAGAAAATAACACAACGTCCCACCAATTTTTTTCCACTCAAAAAATTATGAAAATGAGGTGTGTCATGGAGTTTTTAATGGTTTCAGAAGCCTTAAATTGGTGTTTTCGGCAGGGTTACTGCCCCTCGACCCCACCCTATACTACGACAAGGAGCGCGCTAGGGGCATTGCCCCCAGATCCCGCGAAGGGCGCTGCCCCTTATCCCCGCTGAGGTTGCTGCCCCCAGACCCTCACGGGGGATGTTTCCCCTCAACCCTCCTGAGGGTGTTTCCCCCAAACCCCCACAAGGGGCGTTGCCCCTTGACCCCACTAGGGGTGTTTCCCCCAGACCCACACGGTTGAAGTCCAAGCCATTTATAATGTAAAGTTTAGAGTCATAATAGTGCATTCAAGGTTTTCATCTCTTTTTTTATTGCATGAAGTATTTTGAAAATGTTAATGAAGAGCTTCTAAAACTTGATTTATGATGCAGGAAGTGAAAATGGAAATAAAATGAGTCCAAGCTTCAATGTCGAGATACCCATTTCTCTAAGCCTTGGGAAAAATGATATAACTATATTAAGTGTGACGCTTGGATTGTTGATAATGATTGAAATTTGATTTAAATATTTCACTGAGCTTTTTGAGCCTTTGTACTTTTATGACTGTGTTACTGAATATGGAATTGAAGTTAGGCTTTTGATGATGTCGGTTGTGGTTTACTTTGAATGTTGTAATGTGATGAAACATAAATTTGTTGTTATAATGTACACTTGATAATTGCACATCTTGTAATATTATGTATATGCTACAGTATATTTATTTTTTGAAGTGCTTGCATGAAAGTTCTTAACATGCCCGCTTGATTGCTCATATTTTGAGGTAAAATAATTTGGGGGTGCATTTTGAGCAAAAGAGTGCAGGATTAAGCTATGTAGCAATCCAAGGGTTTAAAGATGGCACTCATGAATTTTCACAGGAGTTATGGACATATCAGGTATGGTTTATGGACATATCACATCTCTCAGAACAATTTCTCTTGCAGCAATCTTGGAGATGTCAGAACATACTTTAAGGTCTTTAACAACTCTAATAGTTGTACTAGGGGCCATGTTTAACAAACCAAATGCAATTGCTAACTTTTCACTATGGTGGAAGATACATGATTCTTTATACCCTGCTACCTTCATTTTCCAAGCCAATTTGTCCTACTTTACATAGCTCTACCATGTTTGTGGATGTGATTTGTGTCCTACACAAAAAACATGTACCAGTTTACGGCCTTCAATCCAACTACATCCAGGTATCTTTTAATTTTTCTATCTTTCATCAATCTCTTTACTATTTAAACCTCGTACAAATGTTTTAGAGAACATAAGTTGCAACATTTTTAGGATCCAACTAAAAAAGAAGTGTTGCTGGAAATACTCAGCCTATATTCATATATGATCCACAACCTATGCATTGGTGCAAATTAGTAATGTCTTTGTCACACAACTGTTTTATTCTTTTTTTTTTCTACTTTCATTTGTAGTCATCTTTAGGTTTATTCTCGAGCATTGATATTGATATCTAACCGGTAACATATTTTCCCTTGTTTTTATGAATGGATATCTGCATAGCAAAGCTACACTAACAAACATCATTGTAGATCTCCCTGAAACATGGCAATGAGCAATGCAAGTAGCACAGCTGCAATAGCTACCGAATTTGATGGTTCTATAGCAATATTTATGTATATTTACCTCAAAACACAGTTAATAATAGTAATTCATATCATGTGGCCTTGCTTTTTATAGATAGATATATGAGTAGATAGTTGTTATCATAGCTATTGTTTATATTTTTTCATTTTACAGTGATAAAATTTTAATCTTTTTTTCTTGTTGTGATGGTTTTCAAATTCATGGTAGAAAGTGGGCTTTTCAATTTGCATATTTCATACTCTGCAACATAGGACTCCTACTACTTTCTGGGAGAGCTCTCAAGGTACTCTATTTCATTTTCATTTTAACTTGTATAAATGCAACAATAAGGCAGAAATTTCAATTTATTTATATATGCTATTAACTCAATTGAGATAGAATTTGTGATCAACTTTAGATCCCCATTTTAATATTAGGTGTTTTATCTTGATTTTAGTTGTTTTGTCTTGATAGCATGTCTAATCTAGGATTATTGTTGACCAAAGATCTTGTGACTTTGTCTAGTATGGTTATCTTTTTGGCTAAATGGCTAGCATTGTATCTTTGTCCATAACTTGATGGGTATAATCTTGTA
Organism: Sequoia sempervirens; assembly: GCA_007258455.2. NCBI lineage: Eukaryota > Viridiplantae > Streptophyta > Pinopsida > Cupressales > Cupressaceae > Sequoia > Sequoia sempervirens. Next base: position 4,539 of record VDFB02143166.1, on the reverse strand, counting down.
TTAAAACATAGCTTAATTCATTTACCGTGAAAATGGTTTTGAAAAGAGTTATAGGTTATGGATTCTTTAAAATCTTAAAGATGAAAGACATTGGTTAAAATTTTATAAAATGCCAGAGTGCTTAAAATACTTAAATAAAACCAAGACTCATCTCCAAGTATCTTCTCAACAATTCCTAAATGTTGCAATCACAACCTTCATGTAGAATTTGTCCCCATTGCAATTATGTATCAGACTAAGCTTATCCCATTGTTTAGTATATTGATCCTATCCCCATTGCCTAGTGATATATCAAACTAACCTTGTCCTGATTGCTTTTTGTACTAAAAAATTCACAACTTTCCTTGGGGATGCACATAACTCAGTTGATGAACCAGGTGGGAAATTATGTCCATAACATGGCAACATTTTTTTGGAGGTCTTGTTGTGGGATTCATAAACAGTTGGCAATTTTCCCTTGTAACTCTAGCTACTAGTCCATTTATTGTGGCTGGTGCAGGAGGAGCTTCAAATATCTTTCTTTGTAGGCTTGCTGAAAACATTCAAGATGCATATGTTGAAGATGCTAGCATTGCAAAGCAGGTTTGAATGGGGGGTGGGGGAGGATGTAGTTTGTATAAATTAACTTGTTAAGTTTTTCTATTTTGTTTGTAAAATGACTTTATGCTAATTCCTTGTTGACTTGTGGGTAGTTGCTATGATTTGGCTTTAGGTAATTGTTGATGTTTGTGTTATATTTGACAAATGTCAGGCATTTTATACATGTTTTTCCTAGTATGGGAAAGTAGTCCAATCTTGATAGATGTTTCTTGGTCTATAATTTGTGTACAAGCACTACTCCTAATGAATAAAACAATCATTGATATTGGTCTACAATCTCTTGGCATGTTTTGTTTTATTTTTCTTACATAGGAATAGCTAATGTTATTGTTTGGCTGTAAAATCCACTTTTGCTTATATTTATGTTGGCTTAGATTGATGGTAGTTTCTTTATTAGAGTTGATACCTTGATCACTTTTGTTTTAATAACACAGAAATATTCTTTTAAGATGTTATGTTCATGATAGACATTTAACAAATGCAAGCAATTTTAACTGATAATGACCCATGGAAGTCATTATTTTGACATAAGTCATTAATCTTTCTAGGATATGAACATGGTAGAAAATATAAAATCTCCTTAATGCTTTGGTACTTTAGTATAGACCCATTGAATTATTTCAAATTTAAGGTTATTGTTTACACTAACCATGGATGCACTTTCTTTGCTTGCATTTAGATTGGTTTTATTGATTGTAGCATTGAGGGACTCTTTTTTACCTTGTGTAGGAAGGGAATGGGTATGATAAGTGCTTCTGGAGGTAAGGGATGGGCTGGTGGAGGTGGTGGCAGAGTTTCCATAAAGAACTACAGTAGGAAAGAGAGTTTGAATATCTTTGTGCATGGTTAATTTGAATGAGGGAAGCCTACAGATGATTGGAGCTTTATCACAATCATAGAATGAATGTTCCTTTGCAAAGATGTATCATGTACTTATGCATTACAAGGGTAAGGGACTGTAGGTTATGATATAAAAGAAAAATCATGTTCCTATTCTTTTGTAAGCTATTGAACAACATAAAGACAAGGTTTTGGAGTAGATTTCAGCTAGTTATTTTCTCTCATCAATGTATTGTAATATTTTCAAGTTCTTTTATGTTGGAACAACAAATTGTAACTCCATTTTCAAGTTTACACACCTAAATGTAATATCTTTTTTATTAGTAAAATAAGTTATTTTTATCTTCTCATTGTTGTTTTATTGTGCAAATATTTTAGATAGTTGATAAGTAATCTTTTTTATTAATGGAAACTAGTAAATAAAAGTGACTAAATATATGACTAAAGTAATGACTAAATTAATGACTAAATATATGACTTAATGACTAATTTGATGACTAAATATATAACTAAATCAATGACTAAATTAATGACTAAATATATGACGAAAGTAATGACTAAATTAATGACTAAAAAAATCACTACTAAATAAATGACTAAATCAATGACCAAATCAATGACTAAAATCAATGACTAAATAAATGAGTAAAATTGTTTAGTCATAAATTTAGAGGTGTTATAAATGACTACAAATAAACCACTAATAGTCACGTGACTAAAGTTAGTCATTTATATGCAATTTTTAGTAGTTTATTTAGTCATATATTGTTGTTTGTGTATTAGTGTAAGTCACTTTATTATTAAATTAATTAAATATAAAGTCATCCCTTTTGATATTATATTTTATTGGAATAACTTTAATAAATAATTAATTTAATATCTCCTCCAATTCGGAGATATGACAGTCCTCTCTTCCTAAAGATTGTTTTCATTCAAGAAATTCACAACTACCAATCCAACTCAACTACCACAACATTTGATAACTAAATGACAAACTATTTGTGCTTTTCCACCGTCCACCTAGATCCCAAATGATCCTAGAAAGAACCCCAACCAGCATCCTCAATATACAACTGAAGCTCCTAAAACTATCAGGACCTATCAATCCGTGAAGCCAACTTCCCAACAAGTAAACTGCTGGATACCTACTCTAAAAAAAATCCCTATATAAATTGTGCATAGGGATCTCTACCATCCACTGATTAGTGAGCTATGTTATCCAAGTTCTGCTATCATGTATCCAAAATCAATCCCTAACTGGATCCCATGACCAAACTGGAAGTCCAATTGACTTCTACTATGCCACCTTGATAACCCCTAGAGTCCAATCAAACCAAATCTCAAACTCATACTATTGGAAACATCCAACTGGAGAAATATAAGTGAGCGACCTATCAAACTTGGACTCATCATCTAAAATCTGAAGCATGCCATACCAAAGTGAATCCACACATCCCTTATTCAACCCATCTATCTGTGACATCAATGTCATCATCAAATCCTATACATGTGGAATGCAAAAGAACTAATGAGCACACCTCATGATGAAATCAAGATGAAACTCCCCTAACTGTACCAATTGATGGGGTCATTGTAACTCTCATCATTTAATTTATCAATCCAAGGTGGTGTCCATGGTTGTCTGCAAGAGAGAAAGTAGAAAACTTGTTTGACAATCTATTCTACTTGCAAAAATAAATCCCATTTGCATGAAAGAGAACTAATCTAAGGAAAACTTGCAAGAATTGAAAAGGCTAAACTACTTCACACTTGTTGGAAATGAAAATCTTGCTTGAATTCAAATTTATTGTAGAAAGTTGGAAATACATTGTTGGAAATGAAACTAAAACTATCCTATTTCCTTAGGCTAAAACAAGCCTTTCTAATCCCCTCCTTTTGATCCAATGATTACATTGTATTTATAGAATTCATATTCTATATCTATCCAACCAATCCACTAAGAATGTGGATCCAAGATCCTATTTTTGAGGGGTCATTTACAAAACTCTAAAAAAATTGAAGTTGTTGTCCTTCATCATGCCACTTTTGTCTCAATCATTTTTTGTCATGCACTGCTCCTTCCTTGATGAAAACCATGCCAAATTCTCAAAAGGGTTTTTAGCCCTTCAAATCTACTTTCTAGATCATTTTGAAGTTTTGAATTTTGTATGAGAACGAGGGAGAGATCACTATTTTACTGAGACTATATTTTTGATAGTTTCTGGGTGCCTAATTTTTGGGAAGTCTTCAAGTGTTGAACGTGAATGAAGGAATTATTCTTCAGTTCAGTCAACCAAATAATTGATCATTAGCATGAATAACATGTTATAATCATGCAACAACATTTGAGTGATGTGGTAACTTGAGTTATCTTTGGTGGAAGAAGGAAGCATGAAATTAGTAACTGTGAGAGATCTTCAAACTCATCATGAAACAAATACTCATCCCATTAATTTAGGAATGACTAATGCTCCATGATTTTGCATGAATGTAGGAGTGTGTTAAGATTCTTCTCTATCTTCTCATTATTTCTTTAAAGCCTTCTAAAGCTATCAGGAGTTAACTACTTAAGTGTCTAGAGCTCTTTGTTGCAAGTGTCTATGAAGCTCCTTCTTACCATGAGTTATTTAATAACTCATTTATCTGCATTATATCATTTTAAACACTTCATGGAGACATATTATAGGCAATTTGGATCACATTTAATTACTAAAAATAAATTAAATATTCACTTTACATTCTACCTTAAATAACTAAAGAACTTTCAATCATTACTCAAATCCACTTTAACATTATTGCATTAGGAAAAAATAGATGATTTTCTTTGATAAAATATGAGACAATTTATGGTCTCATCACCAATGGAAAACTAGAGAAGTTGTGTGTACTTGCTGTAGTCAAGGTGGGAGGATCCAGTTAAGGATTGTCCAACCTTGCAGCCTAGACTATCAACTCCATGATAACATAGATATGCAACGAAATTTAATAGCTAATCAACAGAAGGTTTAAAGACATTGAAGAACACCAGACACAAGATTTATCCTGGGAAAACCCTAATAGGGAAAAACTTGACCTTAAAAGTTCATCCACATTATATTA
>VDFB02143165.1:0-82203 GCA_007258455.2 Sequoia sempervirens | reverse complement strand
ATAGAATTCCCCCCCATCTCCTCATCCTTATCCCTCTATCCATCCATCATAGCAATCCCTCCCATCTCCTCATCCTTATCCCTCTATCCATCCCTCATCACAATCCCTTTCATCTTCCAAATCTTTACCTGTCCATCTATCCATCCAATAACCTTTTCCCCATCCAAATTTGTATCCCTGTATCCATCTATCCTAGCATCTTTTCATGTCCTTTATCTTTATCTATCCATCCATTCATCTCTATCCTCATCCCATCTCATAATATGTTGTCATTGGTATCTAGTTATAGGCTCACCCCTCACACAATCCAATACCTTCTATCTCATCATCATCATTCCCCCTTCTTTCACTCATCTCTCCATCGTATCATCCTCCCAATTCATCTTTTGATGATTTGGATAATTATCCCATCCCTGAGCTTAAGTCAATTACCATCATCCTATCTTATCCATCAGGTTTGTCTTGTCTCATCATATCAGTCCCATCTTTTTATCCACTTATCCTAGTCACCTCATCATCCTCTATCCATGGTTGGTCATTAGTCTTTTGTTGAACTATGTTGCCCCTACACTTTCACATAGGCAAGGTCAATCATTTCATTCACCCCTCAGGCATTTCTCCATCCAGTCTTTGTTATCCATAGAGGTCTCCATTTTCCTCTTTCTGCTTTTATCCATGGCCTTTTATCAAACTATGAGTGCTTTGCGCTTTCACGTAGGTAAGGCTAATCTTTGATCAGCCCCCAAGCCCCTAGGTCTTTAGGGTGTGTTAGTCTTGTGTCTTGTCTCCCTCGTGTCCTGTTGTCAAGTTATGCCCTTATCCTACTAGTTCTTAACAAATGAGGTCCACTCATATCATGAGATCCAATCAACTTCAAGTATCTTGCGTCATATCGATCTTTTAGTTTAGTATCCATCTTTGTTCTGAACAGGATGCATCCTTCCTAATAGACCTCATCAATCCCATCCATCCCTTTGATCCTATGGAAAATGACGTTTGAAATTGATTGTGATCTTTTGGTGCTTTTGGTTGTTGTTTATCATTTGAGCTCCCTATCATCACTTGTCATGGTCGCCATGATCCATCATATCATGGTGTGCTTTGACAGGTTAACATAGGGGCATATCTTGATTTTTTTGCTTTGTTGTTGTCTTCTGGGTTGTCCTACATAGTACCCACCAAGATCCCTGAGGTCTTGTGTTACAATGGGGCATCCTTTTGTGCTTGTAGTTATTCCAATGCCTGGCCTGACCAAGGTCTTTGTGACTTTGGGGTGTTGGAATAGCCTTCTTGTCTATTGTGTTTGTTTTATGCATTAGACACCGATTTGCCTTGGTTTCACATACCCTGGCACCTAGTGTCTTATGCTATAGCAAAAATCAATGCTTTGAAAATGGAAAATTGCATTAGGATTGTATTTCATGATCAATTTTGTTGCATTTCATGATATTTTCCTCCATCTTTTTTATTCTCTTCATCCATTCAATCCAACACAAATCATCTAATCACATCCTTGGTCTTATTCCCAACCTTACTACAAGCCTTGATCCAATCATCTTCATCGTCATCATAATTGAGATGTATCCTTCCCTATCCTTTGGTGTTTTTTTCGGATGTATCCTTCCCTCATCAACAACACTTTCATCATCATCATCATCAAGATGTATCCTTCCTTATCCTTTTGTGTTGTCTTGGGATATATCATTCCCTCATTAAAACACTCCATCCATCATAAACCCATTTTGGTTGGTAGCTTAACAAGGGAAACATCACCTTTGTCCTTAAATCCATTTTTTCTTCCCAATCTCCTATCGCTTATCATCCTCTCTTATCCATCACTTTGCATCATCTTCCTCATATACCCCTTACATCACCTCATCCATTTCTAGAGCACGCTTGTGTTCTCTTGAACTCGCATGTCCTCTTGAGGGGGCATCCTCAATCCCTAATCTTCATCTTCACTCCCATCATCCTTCTTCCTAGTCACTCCTTTGATGATTGGGGCATCTTTCCCAATCTAATCATCTTCTTCCTGGTGTTATCTTTTAATCTTCTTTGAAATGATGCTACTTTGTAACACCATCTCAAAGAGGGGAAAAATGTATACACCTAAATTTGGACACTTACATTTGTCATAATTTATCCCTTTTTGTCTAAATATCCTCTTACTTGCATTAATTAAGTAATATTACTATTATTTAATTAATACCCCTAAAGTCTTTTAAATCCCTAAGGTATCTAGTTAAATAATTAAATATCTTACCCTTTATCCCCCTTTTTTCTCAAAGAATTAAATAAATAAGACATTTATTTAATTCCTCACATGTCACATCCTCCATAATCCTCTTCTAATCTAGATTAGTCTAACTAATCCTTGATTAGGATGTGCACACCCTTAATCAGTATTAATGTTACATCCTCCAAGTCTTCCAACTTGCTTCTAATCTTCCCAATCACCTATTTGCACAACCTTAATCTAATCCCCTTGCTACATTTAGCATACATTTTTGGTCAACCTTCACATTTTCCACATTTAGCCTAAACCCTCTTCCCCGTGTGAATTTAAAATTCACATTTATCCCTCCAAAACTCTCCTCTTCCCCATTCAAGTTGTTAGGAGTTCTAAAACTCCTCACTTGTCACATCAGTCACATGGGGTCAAGAACCTTCCATTATAAGGACATTGTCTTATCCACAAAGTACTTCTCAACTTCCTCCATAAGAACCTTGTCTTATCCACAAGGTGCTTTTCATGTGAATTTAAAATTCACATTTATTCTGCCAACCACTTTTCCCCTTCCAATCATGTGAATTTAAAATTCACATTTATTCCTCCAACAACTTCTCTCTTCCCCATGATGATTCACATGTCAACATCCTTCCCACATGGGGACAAGAAATTCCTTTTTGAGGAAATCTTCTCCTCATCCCAAAGTACTTGCAATTACCTCCACTTCACATGTCTCTTTTCCAACTCATTTGTCATTGTGACACTTCATCCTCCACATGTAAAGATGTGAGGGCTTGTGAGTCCTTAACTCACCATATCCCTTCATCTTGCCCATGTTGGAAAAATCTCAACCGTTCAACTCTCTAGAAAAATATCCCTTAAAATGAAAGATTTTCTTTCATTTTTTATTCATTAGGCATTCAACAACTTTCAAGCTCTCCAACATTCAGGCAACTTCAAACTCTTGCATTTATACTCTCATCCACCATTATTGCACATCTTCAAGATTTCATTGTAGCCATCTCTTACATCCATCAAAATACCCACTTGAATCATTTGAATCTCCATTCAATCCTCATCATTTTGCATCCATTTTTAGTCCATTTTCTATCAATGAGCACACATTTATCAATCATCAAAGGACCAACCAAGGAGCAACTCACACAAGGTATAAATTTGGTTTTTTTCATCTTTATTTTGTTTGAGTTTAATGTAGCCCAATCTTGAGGTGTTAAGTGTTGTTTGTTGTATTTTGCATTTTGTTTTGTGTCATTTAGATAGGCTAACAACTCTTGAACACACAACTATATAACTAATTTAAAAGTGAAACCCTAATATGACAACCAAGGGGTATATTATGATAAATCACACAAACCTTATTAGAAAAATATAAAATAAAGTAAAAGCAAATGAGGTAAAGGTATACTAAGGATATTTAGATATGGAAATAGAATGTAAAGTTAGAAAATCACAAATTTGAAATTCCCAATGTAATGTGAAACCATAAAAATAAAGAAGTTGTGTAGGATCATATGAGTTCACAAAAAAATAGGAAAATAAAGTTTCCTTAGATTTAGCCTAGGCTAATTAAATAAATATAATCAATTAAGCACAATCGACCTAGATTGACAAAAATAACTTTGAATGATAAATTAGAAAATGTATTTGTTATTCTAGGAAATGTAAATGTGATAATTAAGGTGCTTAACTCTATAATAAATCAATGTGTACTAAATAGATAATGTATATTTGAACTTGATATGCCTTGGGATAAAAACCAGTGAACCTAATATTAGTAATCACTTTAGAATCAGAGTATTTTGTTGAATCTATTACAACACAAGTTCATGGATTTAGGATGAAGTCATAACCATAGATTAGTCCTTTGAGTTGAAGCTCATCGTTGAAAAAAATAATGTTAAACTCTTATGCTTGCCTTATGTATGGTTGGGTAAAAATTATGTAATCCATTTTCAACATATTACACAACCTGATTTCAATCACAATTGTGTGAGATATGATCTCTCCTCTCAGAAAGGGAAGGCACCCTAAAATAAAGTAAAGCTAATTAAGTATTCACAAAATGTACACTACAATTACAAAATGGGGGGTGTGTCACATTCATACTTCTCTCTTTTTTCAGAGAATATGTTTTACAATGCTTCATGGTTGATAGTCCTAATTCGATACAACTTTAAACTAAAACCAAAGTAATAATTCCAGTATCTCTATCTGGTCAAAGCAAAGCTTAGAGATACCAAGTATGATAATAATAAACAATAAAATAAGAAAGAAAAGCTCACAAAGGCACATATTCGTTCTATCGCTTTTCACCGATGGATCCTTGAGATCTATGTAACGTTTGTTATATTAGAAGCACAAAGTCTTCTTAGAAACAACAATTCCATAATCAACATGAACCATTACAAGCACAAAGTCTTGTAGATAATCCACCAATAGTTATCCAAACATAAACAAAAATCTGAATAAAGAGTGTAACACAAAGTCTACACATATTTATTCAAAGCCCTTAGATCTCACACACTAATCACCACCAATTTGATCAAACCATGAGAGAATTGATTCCAACACAAAGTTTGGTATGCAACTTTCTTCTTTATTGATCAGATTCAGATTCACAAAGATGAATACAAAGTTTCATACATTTGTTGCAAAATGAGTAGCACTTCATTGTAAGAGATAAAAGATCAACATTACAATAGAATCCTCTCTTACTTATAGATGGGAAAGGAGAGCAAATTTAGGAAAATCAAATGAGTGAATCTAGGAAAATTAGGTGAGCAAATCTAGGAAAACCTCACCTACCAAGTCAACTTATTCAAAAATGTTGTCCATCATTATAGGTAAACATCTATGTTTTTACATGTAATTACATCTTTTAAAATATGTAAGATGTCGAGAACTATTTACAAAATGCATAAAAAATGATAAAACCGGGAAATCTAATCTAAGGAAAAATTTGGCCTTCTTCAACATCTTTCTCCATGAAAACTTCACAGGATGACGTACACTTCATCACTGTCTGGAATTGGAGTGTACTTTGGAGATGATGAGGATTCTTGAGATTAACTCCTTCGATGAGATTGAAGACTTTTCTATGCCTTTCAAATCTAAAATAAGTTGGAAATCCATCATTTTGTTCATTGAAGCTATTGAGAAAGCTTTGTCTTCAAATTCTTCTTGGCGCTAAAAATTAGCGCCTCAACATATTAAAGGACTTGAGTAGTTTCATGTAAAAGTGGTGAAAAATGGAGCTTTTACATGTCATATGTAAAAGTGGTGAAAAACAAAGCTTTTGCATGTAATCTATAAGAGCGGCAAAAAATAGAGCTTTTGTATGAAATATGTAAGAGTGGTGAAAAATAGAGCTTCTACATGTGACTTGTGTTTTGAGATGTAGAAGCCTAAAAAACCCCTCTCCTACATGTGCCAGAAAATGACTAAGGCATGAAATATGTAAGAGCGGTGAAAAACAGAGCTCCTAAATGTGACTTCTGGTTTGAGATGTAGAAGCGCTAAAAAACCCTGCTCCTACATGTGCCAGAAAATGACTAAGGCATGAAATATGTAAGAGCGGTGAAAAATAGAGCTCCTACATGTGACTTATGGTTTGAGATGTAAAAGCATTAAAAAACCCTGCTCCTACATGTGACTTGTGGTTTGAGATGTAGAAGCGCTAAAAAACCCCACTTCTACATGTGCTAGAAAATGACTAAGTCATGAAATATGTAAGAGTGGTGAAAAATAGAGCTCTTACATGTAATATGTAAAAGCACTAAAAATCAGTGCTCCTACATGTGCAAAAAAAATTCTTACTCCCAAAACTAAATTTTCACAAATTGGTTTAAAATGCAAATTTCAACGAACTAACAAAGGTTAATGCGCATAATGACTTTTTGAGGATGGGGGACCATGCACAAGGACCAATGCAAGTTGTCTTGTTTTATGTGCTTAGATTATGTGGGCTACAAAACAGACAAATTTCATAGGGGTTATCCCTCAAATTGAACATGTTGAATTTGAGGATAACAATTGGCTCCAGCTGGGGAGCTTCCTTCAATCATTCTTTGAAATGTATGAAGGGAGTAGAACTCCAGACTCCATGTGCCTTTCTCCATCCACTGGGAAACAAAGTCGAGCATGACTCACACAAAGCAAATCTATGAAAACAAGTTGCAAAATTATGCAAATGAACTTATTGAAAAGGTAAAAACCTACCTAATTAAAACTAGCCATCAATGAAACCTTCTCAAATGAAACCGTTCATAGGTTCAAAAAAATAGCTGCCTTTCTTTAACAACTTGCAATGCCTTCCATGATCATTAGCAGCTACATGTAAATGAAGTTGAGGCACTAATTCTTGAAAGAGATGAACAGGTTCAACTATCTCTAAAAATATATCAAATATATTGCTACTCCAAAATGAATCATTGAATTTAGACTACTCCTACACATCTACAAATACATCTCTAGATGCATCCTCAAGTTTATCTTCATGCTCAAGTACAGTGGAACCTTTTTCTTCCCATTGGCCTCCAACCAAGCAAGATGTCTTATGGTACATCCCCTTGATCGGTCAAAGATTGAATGCTTCTTACTAGTTGCTTGAACAATTGATTCATCAACCATGGAAACCTCATGCATATTGGAATGATCTCCTTCATGTGATTCAAATGAATATATGACTGCACTGCATACGTCAATATGTTGTTCTCCATCTTTAGACTTGGGAAAATCAAAATTATTTATAAGAAGCTCCCCATCATGCCTTTGGGAAGTTCTTTTATGTAACACGTGTTCAAGTTCATGACCTCGAAACACAAATGCTTTCTTTTCAACTTGACTGAGACCTTCATGCATGTCCATCTTTTCGGATCTCAAGAAAAGATTGTCTTAATTCACTTGAACTTCAACAAAATAACATTCATCCTTTTGTTTTTCATCAATGCCTTTCTGAGACTGCATAAACTAGAATTGGGAGTCACCAGCTATGTCTACTTCCTTTTCCCATAAGAGAATAGAGAGATCACTTGGATTGGAGTCAAGATGCTTCACTATTGCTTTTATTAATGGTACCTCAAGAGCAAGCCTCTTTAGAGGTGTAGATAACTTGTGTTGATTCCCAACAACAAAATTATGAGCAGCATTTGAAAGTGACCTCCCTGGTACGTCCTTTCTAGGCACAAAAAAAACACCTTGAGCTAGTTTCTTTTTGAGGATGAGTAGCTCATTTTCCAACCTTTGCACCATAGGATTTTTCCTTGTGATGGAAGAAAATAACTCCAAAGAAGGGATTTCTTCATATTCATTGGTTCAATTTTTATTTTCCTAGCAAGAATGAGATCATTTTCAATTTCTGTCACCAAGATCTGCACAATTGCAAGAGTAGTTGGGATTGCTCTTCTCAGTAGGAAACCAACCTCGGGCACTTGAGAATTTACAAAGAAACATTTCAAATTCTTAGTTGCAGGTTGAGCAACAATTGGAATTCTTCGTGTCAACTTGTTGAAGTGAGCAATGAACTCACACATAGGCATGTGAGATTCCTTCTTCAACTGGGTGAGCTGAGCCAACAAGGCATGAGCATCTTTAGGAGGTTTGAACCTTTCTTCAAACTTGGCTATGAGAGTTTCCTAGTTAATTGTGATGGTACATGGCACTAGATGATGTAAGATGTCGAGAACTATTTACAAAATGCATAAAAAATGCTAAAACTGGGAAATCTAATGTAAGGAAAAATTTGGCCTTCTTCAGCATCTTTCTCCATGAAAACTTCATGATGATGTGCACTTCATCATTGTCTGGAATTGGAGTGTACTTTGGAGATGACGAGGATTCTTGAGATCAACTCCTTCGATGAGATTGAAGACTTTCGGATGCATTTCAAATCTAAAATAAGATGGAAATCCATCATTTTGTTCATTGAAGCTATTGAGAAAGCTTCGTCTTCAAATTCTTCTTGGTGTTAAAAATCAGCACCTCATCATATTAAAGGACTTGGGTAGTTTCATGTAAAAGCGGTGAAAAACGGAGCTTTTACATGTCATATGTAAAAGCGGTGAAAAATGGAGCTTTTACATGTCATATGTAAAAGCGGTGAAAAACAGAGCTTCTGCATGTAACATGTAAGAAAGGTGAAAAACAAAGTTTCTGCATGAAATATGTAAGAGCAGTGAAAAATAGAGCTTCTACATGTGATTTGTGTTTTGAGATGTAGAAGTGGTAAAAAACCTCGCTTCTACATGTGCCAGAAAATGACTAAGGCATGAAATATGTAAGAGCGATGAAAAACAGAGCTCCTACATGTGACTTGTGGTTTGAGATGTAGAAGCGCTAAAAAACCCCACTCCTACATGTGCTAGAAAATGACTAAGGCATGAAATATGTAAGAGTAGTGAAAAACAAAGCTCCTACATGTGACTTGTGGTTTGAGATGTAAAAGGTCTAAAAAACCCCGCTCCTACATGTGCTAGAAAATGACTAAGGCATGAAATATGTAAGAGCGATGAAAAATAGATCTCCTACATGTGACTTGTGGTTTGAGATGTAGAAGCACTAAAAAACCCCGCTCTTACATGTGCCAGAAAATGACTAAGGCATGAAATATGTAAGAGCGGTGAAAAACAGAGCTCCTACATGTGACTTGTGGTTTGAGATATAGAAGCGCTAAAAAACCCCGCTCCCACATGTGCCAAAAAATGACTAAGGCATGAAATATGTAAGAGAGATGAAAAGAAAAGCTCCTACATGTAATATGTAAAAGCGTTAAAAATCAACACTCCTACATGTGCAAAAAAATTCTAACTCCTAAAACTGAATTTTCACAATTTGGTTTAAAATGCAAATTTCAACGAACTAATAAAGGTTAATGCTCAAAATGACTTTTTGAGGATGGGGGACCACGCATGAGGACCAATGAAATTTGCCTCATTTTACATGCTTAGAGTATGTGGGCTACAAAACAAACAAGTTTCGTAGGGGTTATCCCTCAAATTGAGTGCGCTAAATTCCAAGATAACATGTATATGTGTCTATTATGCTCTTCCTAAATATATGGGATTGGTGATATTTAGAAATACATTAAATAGTTGGACCATTTTGTCACAAGAGGACAATATCTCTTAGATCAACCCTTGGAGAGTGTACAAATATATAAAATATTAGGTAAGGGCCTAATATACAATTTTATTACTCTTTCTAGTGCATCAAATCCAATGTATCAATATTGTTGGTAGAAAAAAATTTCATTGTGATTATATCTCCAAGAATGATCCTATTTGCTTGAAGAGCAATGACAATCGTACCAACAGTTGGAGAGATCTCTATAAAATAGTGGCCTTCCTAAGTTACATTTGAGAGGGGCAACTCTCTCATATGATAAAATTTGGGTTTTTTTTTTAATTTTAATCAGAAATACTAAAGGTAAAAAGGAAAAAATAAATGAAAACATGACTTATAGAAACCCCAATTGTAGACACATGAATACCAACTAAGATCCCACAAACTTGTATAAACATAAAGAAGATTTATCAAAACACTAGGATACACATTCCCAAATTCATATGATGAACGAAAATAATAATTTATATATGATATTGTGACAACAATGAGAAAATGATATGCAAGCCCACACACCAAGAGATAGGCTATATCAATGCACACAAACAAAGATACCAAGATTATGTTTGCATTTATTTGCATATGTTGCACAACTTGTAAATGCTCCAATAGATGACCAATGACTTGCACAATGACAAAAAGGGTTACCAATCTAACATGCAAAAAAATACTAATAAATAGCTCCTGGAAAACACCCAAAACATAAGAATCAAATGCTTCATTTATTATTTTATTGAAGTTACATGACTTCTAAAACCCTTTTGTACAATGCTTGAATCTAGAAAGTTCTTTGTTCTCCTTTAGTTTTGCTCACAATGTAAAAATAATTAAAAGAAAATGGAACCCCTTTATATTTGAAAACATTGCATTTATAACTTTTCCATCCATAACTAACTCATAACTACTTGGTGACTACTTTTCAAACCTTATGAAGTATTTGAGTAATTATTACAAAGTCTTTTTAATGAGTGTGCATTTTCAACTCATTAAAAGAAATAGGTTACAAACATTAATAATATTGAAAATACAATTTAAAAATATGACTCTTTGTGTAAAATTGATGAGCTAATGACTATCACGTCATTATGTCAAACATTTGCATGTGTTGAGTGTAGGTATACCTCTGACCAACCAAAGCATCTCCTACATTACTTTATCTAGATCTTTGTGGTATTTCCATCTATTTGCTTAATTTGTCCTTATAACCACCTCACCATACAACCAATCAAGAACACAAAATTTATCTTTCTGACTGAAATGAATGGATAACTTTGAGGCTCTTCACGAGGACGAAAAAGCTCCAGTGTTTTATATCCTACAATAAATGCATTCCATTGAACCTTATCTCATTGATACATGTTGTCAAGTAATCCTCAAGTTTTGTTTGAGCTTCTATATTTTGCATATACGTCTACAAGTGCACTTGCATATGCATTATCCCACTTTGATAGAGCAAGTTTAGAATGTGGTCCCAAAACCTGCTAATTAATAGATTGACCCCCCTTGTGGAATTCAAAGCTAAATATATTGGCATTTTCATGTCCATTGTCACATGCAAAATTGCCATCTTTAAAAGATATCATTGCACAACATTCAAATTTAGTGAATATTCCACCCATGTATTGGTAGGTTTTATGGAATTCTAAACT
Organism: Sequoia sempervirens; assembly: GCA_007258455.2. Lineage (NCBI taxonomy): Eukaryota > Viridiplantae > Streptophyta > Pinopsida > Cupressales > Cupressaceae > Sequoia > Sequoia sempervirens. Next base: position 71,184 of record VDFB02143165.1, on the reverse strand, counting down.
CTTAGTTTAACATTGTGATTTCCTTTGAATTGAAATCCTTCATAGATTCCAAATTTTGAGTAGCAACACCTAAATTAGGAATGGAACCTCACCACATGTATATGTTGTGACAAATAATTTTGTGGGAAAATTTGTTTTAAGTGTGTGTCCAACTTCATTCATAGCATGCCCATTCTTCTTGCTGTAAAAAGTCTTGCATACCATTATAAAACATCTAATACTTCTTGATTAGTAATGCTATGGTACTCATAGAATACTGTGCTCTAGTCCAACACAAAGTAATCTAAACCAAAACTAATAGAATGAAACTCAATAAGTTGTCCACCTTCATAAGTATTCCATAATTCCATGTATAAGACCCACCTCTCCTACTGTTAAAGTTGCAACATGTTTCCCACTGTCTAAACCGAACCCTGCAGTTTCCCACTGTGTATATCCTACATTTCTTGGAGGTATTTTTCCGAACTGTTAGCATGCCTTGTCTAGGCTCCCATCCTTTACATGTGAGTCTGCTAGAGAAACAATAACTGTTGACGACATTCTTCTCTTCTTCATGATTTGATGAATGTCCATACTCTGTTTCAAAGCGCTCATTTTGGCGCAGTGTAGAAGGATGCTGGCAAAGGTTAGAGGATTGGGCTTTACACCTGCGAATGCATTTGCTTAGAAAGATTTCAAAAGCCTCTTTAACAGCTCTATTATATGCAGGGATTTGACAATAGCTGCAAATGTCATTTGGTTTTAGAAACTGCAATAATATCCTCTTAAAACTTTTCACATTGTGGATAATGATGTCATAAAATTCTCCATTAAATCATTTTATATCAAGTTCAATAAAATTCCATATTTAGTGTTTTTTGCTAATTGACTATCGAAAAACTTCAAATTTTAGTTTCTTCCAATTGGAAAGGGATGTCATCTTGAAATTTTTTCATATTGTTTCAAATGAACTCGGGTATGTCCTTGTAAAACGGTGTAACTCCCGATATTACAATTTTTCAAATTTAATTGTTTTCACAAACTATTTGGTGAAAACTTGAACTTCTAATATCTTGCAAACCAGAAGGTGTTTTGGTCTAAAAACTTGCAACATTATATGAAATACTATCATAAACATCCTCATAAAAGAAATTTGCACCATCTCTCATGAATTTTGAGATTCAATTCTTTCTATAAATCTCAACAAATTGGATAATTGCTCCTAGGATTTTGATTGAAACAATGGATGATTTTGCTCTGAAATTGCAAGAGATTTAACACTTGAGGATAAATGGAGTATTTATGAGTAGGAGATACTCAACACAATAATTTGGATACAAAAAGTTTAAAATTTGGTGAGTTAAAAAATGAGACGAACAAGTATTAACTGCTTTCAATGCTCAAGAATGAGAGAGAGCATGTACATTCCCCAATGATAAAAAATGAATGCATTGAATGCCTTTAAATACTGGCACATAGAAACAAATTGCTTCAAATGTGTGTTTTGTTGGCTCAAAGTGTGAAGGTGAATGGGGCTAGTTGGTCAAATTCAAATTTTGAAATTTGACTTGAAGGGAAAGGGAAGGGGCAAGTTTATGATTATGTCCAAGTGACTAATGGATAGATGGAAGTAGGTGCATAGGTGAATTTGCTACATATAAAGATAAGAGGAATGTATAGAAATATGTATGTATAAAGGATACGATAGAGCTAAAAGTACAGGCATATATGTATATAAAAAAATAAAAGACAAGGGGAGTGGAGTATCTACAACAAATATCTACTAATTTTGGATGGATAAGCTACAACTCTCTTTAAGAGGAATTTTAGACCCTTTTTTTTACACCTTTGTGGATTCTTGGGCCCCCAAATGAAGACAATCCCTCCAATAATTTTCATAAAATTTTAATGTGGAGTAACAAAGGATTTAAAATATTTTCTCTTGGCATATGATTCTTCTAGGCAATTGGCCTAAAATGCCTGACAGGTATATCCAAATTTGACATGCTTTCAAAGTGGAAATTTTTCAACATATGAAAGATAGGAATTCAACTTTATTTGCGAGAGCCATTCTAGATGCTCATTTATCTTTGTATATTAAGGCTATACATGCTCTAATGCTATGTTATAGATCTAGGTCTAAGCCAATTAAGTTGCTTTAGAGGTTTCCCACTTATAGACACTTACAAAACATTAGGATGATGTCTTGTGTATTATTGCTCGTGTGTTGCCTTCTCTTGTTAGCAAGGACACTTCCCCTACATGCAAGCACTGACTAGGCCATAGACATAGTGTTTGCTCAAAACATGACTCCCACAAGTTTCATGGGTCCCCTCAACATTGACATCTTGGCTAGTCACCTTTGACACATGGCTAGTGTTTTACCTCTTAGCGTGATTGTGGCATCTCTAATTGGTGTGATAGTGGAAAGTTCTTTCAACTAGACCTTGTTATTTCTCTTATTCATACAACTTTTGTTGATCAATAAGAAGAAAAATACATTTTTATTTTTTTATATCTATAATTTATTATATAATATATTTATTAATATAATAATTTATATTATATTAAGACACTAAATCAATTCACATACTACAAATGAGCATCAAATTTATCATATTAAACAAGCCAACTAGCACTTGTTTATGGATATGAGTTTGTGCATTGCGATTTTGAACCACGTGAAGGGCTTTTAATTTAAACTATAAAACTATAATATAATAGTAATAGATTATATTATTATTTATACTAATTTTTAATAATGTTTTATAATAATAATAGACCATTATAATATATTACTATATAATGTATAATATATTATTATATTAAGTCAACCATAATTTAATATTTTATTATAAATATTTATATTCATGATTTATTATATAATAAATAATAATATATTATTTATTATAATATATTTAATAATATAAATAATAATAAAAATCAAATTTTTATTCTCATACCTTTGATATTTTCTTTAAAAGGGCTACAAAAAAACTTGTGTCTAGCTAAAGAATTGTAAACCAAAATTCTCATTTTTTATCTATATTATAAATATATTATATTCATATAATATTATATAATATATATAACATAATATATTTTATTTATATTATATTATATTATAAATATATAAAATAGAGCCGATAAGGGTGTGGTTCGGTAGTCAAGTCACTTGGTTGTAGTGACAGTCACTAGGGTTCAAACCCTTGCTAGGTCAAAGAGCTCGCAGGCCTTGTGCCTTCGCTGGGCCATTGCGCTCACGGGTTTGGTAGTTTCTTGTGGTTTCTTGTACCCGATTCATAGCTCCGATCAAAAGCGTTTACCCCTAATAATATGGGTGCATTGCACCTTTTAAAAATAAATAAATAAATATATAAAATAGAATATATAATGTAAATATATATTATGTTTTATTAAAATATATTGCATACAACATAATAAATACTAGCTAGTTTATCTTAATTAAGTAATCTACATAAATAATGTCCAAAAATATCTTTCTCTTATTTTTTAATAATTTAATTTAACTTGATGTAACATAATTAAATTATTATAATAATATATTATATAATATTATATTATATTAATCGTATAATTATATAATATATAATATTATATTATATAATTAATATATTATTATTTTTAGATTATTATAATATTATGTATTATATAATATAATATACAAGTGTGTATTATATATAATTATTATATTAATATATAATTAATTATAGATAATGGCAGAGAGACAAAGAGAGCAAGGTTTCTGCAGGTCACAAGGCATTCGAGGGCCAGGCAGAGATCCAAGTAGGTGGCCTTACAGTCAAGGAAATGGTGGTGGACCTCAGAATCCACCGTGGAGAGCACCACAACAAGCATGGAAGGCTCCAAAAAATAATGGCAAAAGCACTCACAATCCTAGGAATGACAAACTAGCTCATCCAAGATTTCGATGCAAGGAATAGATGGGGTTACACTAATATGCGACTGATGGCTCCGGTGGATTTTCGAAAGGTTGAGAGGAAGTTTTGGAGGCCAAAATTGTAGGTAGATTCTCAAAAAACGGAAAAGGTAAACCCTAACTTGGAGCATATCATGGTTGTGTCTTTAATGATCGATGGTAAAGCTTGGAATGAATCGGTGAACCACTTTAAAGAAAAAGATTTTTTCATGAAATGGAGTGGACATTGGCCAACCTTTAGCAGAGTGAGGAGTTGGTGCAATGAACATTGGGGTGAGGCCACTATTCTAAAAATGCTTCCAAATGGCTTATATCTGGTTATATGCCTGAATGCCAAGGATAAAGAATGGATCTTCAACAGTGGCCCTTTCTTGATGGGAGGCAAGGGTTTTTTCTGAAATATTGGACCCCAAATTTCAACCCTAAAACTGAAAGTATAATGGAGGTGTCGATCTAGATTCGATTATACAATCCCCCCTGTGAATATTAGGATGGGGAAACCCTAAAGCTAATTGGGAATAAACTTGGCACCTTTGTTAAGGCAGATGAAGCTGTAGCAAACAAAGACTACAACATATCTGTATTCTCTGGTAGGCGGAGCATCCTCTCCTAAAAATGGTAGAATTAAAAACAAGGGATTGAGGTTGAAGAAATTATTGAAATGTGCTCTATTTGTAAAGGAGTAGGGCATCCTGTAGGGGAATGCAAATATTTGGATAAAGGAAAGGGATTAGGGAAAAATTCCTTAACTAATCTATTGTTAGTAAAAGAAAGGACCTTCCAAGCAAAAGACATCGACTTTCTGAAGGTTATGTCACAAGTGAGGGAGGAGTGGAGTTTGAGAGACTCTGGGTTAATCATGGATTCATGGACAGGGTGCCAGGAAAGGGAGGTGTTGAAATCTTCAAGTTGGGGTGCTGCTAAGTTTGTGAAGAGTTTTGACATAAACCCGGAGTCAAAACCAGCTTGGAAAAATCTTGATTCTCTAGAACGAGGAACTTTCAGTCAAGAGAAAGAAAACAAAAACTCGAATATGGATTCAATGGGTGAGCAAACTATTGACTTTGTGGAAAATAGCTGCAAGGAAAAGTGAGACAATGGTCAGCTTAGTAGTCCAGAAAAGGTGGAAAGCCTCACAAAGAAACTCTTGAGCAAAGAGGCTACAAAGAGATAGAGTGTTGAAGCTAGTGAGTTATACTTGACCTGTTCTGCAAACCCTAGAAGTGATATCAAAGAAAGTCAGAACAAATTGAGGGGGGAGAAACCAGGGGAGGAGATGGAGGTAAGTCAGGTTTCCTTAAAGAATTCACTTGAAAATGAAACTATAAATGTGGATGATAATTGTGAAACTGAAGATCCCATTTTTAAAGATATTCAAATTTCTCCAATATGAAATTTAGAGAGCTCTTTTGAGGAAGCTAGAGAGGAGGGGGGTCTTTTTGAAGATTTAGATTTAGAGTCCCCATCTGATGATGAAACATGAGGAGGGGATTAATTGGGTCTCAATGTGGAGCAAGGCATCTTGGAGAGAACTTTTGAATAGTCTTTGGCCAAGCAAGTAAAGGCGAAGGTGGGAGAAAAGAAGAAAAGAGGGCCAAAACCAATACAGGTGAAATTAGAAATAGCAGGAAGTGCGGCGAGGCAAAAAAAATGCCTTTTTCCCAAGAGCCATGAAGGTTCTTTCATGGAATTTCAGGGGTTACAATGTCTCTAAGAGGATTCGTTTGATCAAGCATTGTTTTGATCAAATGAGACTGGACATTGTTTTGCTACAGGAATTAAAGCTCGGTGGAGATGATTTAGTTTCTTTTAAAAGGAGGTTTGGCAGTTGGAAATGCTTGACTGTGGAAGCAGAAGGAGCATCTGGCGGCATAGGTATTTTGCATAAAGAGGCGGTTGCAAAGATCCAGGTAATACATTCAGAAAAATCTTGGTAATGGATTAAGGTTTTATCTAAGAAATTATTGTCAAGTTTCTATATTATAAATGTCTGTGGACCAAAAAATGTTGCAGACATGAGAAGAGTGTGGAATAAAATTTCTGAGGTAATTTCTGTAAATTGTAATTGTTTGTTTCTACTGGGGATGACTTCAATGCGATCTTAAGACCATTTGAAAAAAGAGGTGGTATTGGATGGTTAAATCAGAAACAAAGAGATTTTAGTGATTTTGTAGCTAATAGTGGTCTTTTTGAAAAATATTGTTTAGAAAAGGGGATTGTACCTGGACAAACAGGGGAAGTGGTTTTCTAAACATAGCTGAAAAATTAGATAGATTCTTCCTAGCTGGAAATTGGGAAAATTTTAAGTGGACTTTTCAAGCGGATATACTTCCCATCATGGGCTCTAACCACTATCCAATTAGTGTTAGAATCCAAGAGGATGTGGTACCAGATTGCTACCCTTTTAAATTTGAGAAAATGTGGTTAAGAGAGGAGGGTGTATTGGAGTTGGTAGCTGGTTGGTGGTCTAATGCGCCACCAAGAACTAGAAATAAAGCTTTTGTTTTCTTTAAAAAACTGCAACATGTTAAGGAACAATTGAAGAAATGGAATAGAGAGGTGTTCAAAAACATCTTCTTGGAGAAGCTCATATTTGAACAGGAACTAGGGGAATTGCACTCAAATGTCATTGAAGCGGGTATGAGGGAGGAAGATTTCCTTGAAGAAAAAGACCTCAATAAAAAATATGCAGAGATTTTGGTAAGAGAAGAAATATTTTGGAGGCAAAAATCAAGAGAGACATGGCTAAAGGAGGGTGACTGTAACACAAAGTTTTTTCACAACTCAGCCAAGGTCAAGAGATCAGGTAATAGAATTCTTTCAATCCAGGACAAGTTTGGAAACATCCTGACGGAAAAAGAGGAAATCTGCAAGGAAGCAATGCGCTTCTTTTTGGAAGGTTTTAGAAGTTCATAGAATGTTACTCCCCTTTTAGATGAAATTCTAGATGTCATCCCCCAGTGTATCTTAGTTTCTTAGAATCGAGATCTCACTAAGGTTGTTACAATGGAAGAAGTTAAAACTGCCCTCTTTAGTCTTGGTGGTGATAAAGCTCCTGGCCTGGATGGATTTCCAATGCTTTTCTTCCATAAATGGTGGTATTTTGTGGCTAATGATCTGTGGGAGGTTGTGGAGGAATCAAGATTTGGTGGTTTTGTCTTAAAGAATTTTAATAACACATTTATCACTCTTGTGCCCAAGAAAGATGAAATTGCATCTTTCAGTGATTTCAGGCCCATTTCTCTTTGCAATACAGTATACAGGGTAATTTTGAAGGTGATGGCTAACAAGTTGAAGGGGGTTCTTGACATAGTGATTTCTCCTGAGCAAAGTGGATTCTCACTGAATCGGTCCATTATGAAGGTGTCATATGATTTCTCTTTGCAATACGGTATACAGGGTAATTTTGAAGGTGATGGCTAACAAGTTGAAGGGGGTTCTTGACATAGTGATTTCTCTTGAGCAAAGTGGATTCTCACTGAATCGGTCCATTATGAAGTGATTCATTCCATTCAGACAACTCAAACATAAAGGATGTTGGTTAAATTGGATATCAGGAAGGCATATGATGAAGTCAATAGAGACTTTTTGCTAATGGTTCTCAAGAGATTCAAATTTTTGTGAGGCCTGGGTGAACTGGGTGGAAAGTTGCATTAAAACTCCTAGATTCTTGGTTTTAGTGAATGGAAGCCTACAAGGATTTTTTGAGACAGAGAAAGGATTAAGGCAAGGGGACCCACTATCGCCTTTTTTGTTTATAATAATGGTTGAAGTTTTGGGAAGGTTGATTAGAAAAAAGAGGCGAGTTGGGCTTTGGAAAGATGTTCGGGTGGCAAAAGGTATAGACCCTCTCTCACACTTACAGTTTGTAGATGACACTCTCTTGATGGGGAAAGCTTCCTTTAGGGAAGCTCGGATGATGAGGGAATTTTTAGATAAATACAGGAAAGCCTCTAGATAGTGTATAAATTGGAGAAAACATGAAATTTTCTTCTTTAATACTAGCAGGCAGAAACAAAGGGAAATTTGTTCAATCCTAGGTATGAAAATGGGCTCTTTACTAAGTAAATATATGGGTATTCCTCTCTTTGGAGGGGCAAGTAAGTCGGTAGTATGGAAGGAGCTGGTGAATTGCTGTCTTAAACTGATGGATGGGTGGAAAAGTAGATGGATAACTTCAGCTGGTAGAATTTTGATGTTAAAATCAATCATTTATGCCATTCCTGTCTTTTCCATGATGTGCCTTCGAATACCAAAGAAAGTTACAAAGGTAGTTGGGCAAAGAATGAGAATTTTTTTTTAGAATGGGGCAAACAAACAGGACAAGATACCCCTCCTCTAATGGGAGAATATTTGTATGGCGAAGGGAAGTGGTGGTGTAGGGCTACGAGATTGGAATACTTTGAATGAAGCTTTGGGGGAAAAATTGGTATGGAACATTTATTCGAAGCCTTCTCAGTTGTGGGTTAAAATTCTCAAAGCTAAGTATTTGGACTCCATGGAAGATAACAGGATCCTTACAATACATAACCCCCCTTTTGGATCAGCAATATGGAATTTCATTATCTCTTGTAGGTAGGTAATAGTAGATCATATAACTTGGTAGATTGGAAATGGTTCAAAGGCCAAGTTCTGGGATGATTCTTGGGCAGGTTTTCCAACTTTAAAAGAAAATGAATAATTATGGGATTTAAGATTATGGTTCACCCAACACTAGGGGGAAAAGTTTAGTGACTATTTGGAATTTAGAGAGGACGCATTAGGTGGCGATTGGGGGTGGAAGTCCCTTCAAAATGTAGGGATTTCTGACAAGCAGAGGACTCTCATGCAGGAAATTTTCCATACCATAAATATTTTAAGGTTAAACAAAGAGGAAAAAGTGGTATGGTGTGGTGATTTAGATGGAAAGTACTCAGTCAAGTTAGGTTATCGATTCTTGGACATGGGTGCAGGGGATGAGTATTGGCCAGTCGATTTATGCTAGGGAAAGGAATGTCTACCTAAAGAAGGGGCATTTGCATGGTTGGCAATTAGGGGTCGTATTCTGATAAGGGAATGAAGGGAACGGTTGGGTTTTTGTGGTCCTTCTTGGTGTGTGATGTGTGCAGAGGTAGAGGAATCGGTGGGCCATTTGTTGCTTCATTGCAGATTGGCTTATTTGTGTTGGGAAATGGTATTGAGTTTGTTTGGGTGGCTAGGCCCTTTGTCGGATACTTTGAGGAAAGTTTTTGAAGGGTGGCCTTTGCAAAAGAAAAAGTTGACTCTCTCCTGCATATGGAAGGTAAGCCCATCCATTGTAGTTTTGGAGTTATGGAAGGAAAAAAAACATATGTATATTCATAGAAAAGGAGGAATCAATAGAAAGATTGAAGTTTAGGATAAACCATGCCATAGAGGAAGTGGTTGGTGCAGCTGCCTCACAGTTTTTCAACCCAGGGATCCCCTTTACCTTGGAGAATAAGCATATTCAGGCTCAATGGCCGAAAATCCACCTAAGGCCCATTAAGGGGCTTGGTTGGGCTAATCCAACTTGTAAGGGATTAGTGGAGATCATTTGGGAAAGACCGATGAAAGGTTGGTGGAAGATAAATTTTGATGGAGCTTCTAGTGGGAACCCGGGACCTTCAGAAGCAGGATTTATTGTTCGAGATTGGAGAGGAAATGTTTTGGATTTGGGAGAAAAGAAATTGGAGGAAGGGACCAACAACACAACTGAAGCCTTAGCAGCATTATCAGCTGTTAGGCTTGGTAAAAAATTAGGGGCATTGAAAGTTCATTTGGAGGGTGATTCTCTTGTAATTATCTAGGCAGTGATGAAAGCGAATATTGGGGCATAACATCTACATAATGTAATTGGAAAAATTAAAGAGGAATTGGCAGCCTTTGATGACTTTAAGGTAAGTCATATCAGGAGAGTAGGAAATGTAGAGGCAGACACATTGTCAAAGTGGGATTTATCATTTAAAGAAGTTGGTGAAATAAAAATTGAAGATTTTAGACATTTAGTTTTAGAGGAGGAAGTGTTATCAGAGATGGTACGCTTACAGAAATAAATGAAAGAGTATTGAATGCCTTTCAATCCTTGAAGTGAAAGAGAGAAGTGTGTGGAGTCAGGTGGTGGCGTTGATCATACACCTAACATTAATGGAAAAGTTGGCGAATTAAGTTTATTAATCTCTCGAGGATTTACTTTATCGGTGCTTCTTTCCTTGTGGTGAGCAATAGGTGAAAAAACAATGAACAAGAGGTGGTGGCTCTGTAGCTATAGAGGTGATGGAGGTTGGTTTCTTTCTTAAAACGAGGAAGAAACTTCCACCCTTTCATGGAGAGGCATCAAAAAAGAGACTGATGGGTTGTTTCCTATGCAGTGATGAGTGATTAGTGCAGTCAGTGCAACTAATCCTGGGAAAAGGTTTTGACAACCTCAAGCATAGGTATAGGACCAATATGGACATATATTCATTGATAATGGCTTGGGGCTTAGATTTGGGAGAGCTGATTGAAGTTGTGTAAAAGGTGATGAAGGCACTAGTGCACGAGGATTACTTGGAGGACATGGATTCACTATTGGAATGGGCGATTTTGGGAGTAGGAATGGATATCAGTGAGGGAATTGAAAGTGGAGAGGATGAAGAAACCAAGAAATGTGTACCCTTTGTGAAATGGCCAAAAGGAAAACACAAAGCCAGTTGAAGAGAGGGAGTAACACATGGGTGGAAAGTTCTAAAATTGATTGTGGAATTAATAGAGTTTGAGGCAGTAATAGTATAGGAAAAAGATGAAGCAGAACGGTTGGAGAAGAAGGAGTTGTGACCTCAAAAGAAGAAGAAGACGGACGGGGTCACCATGGAAGCTATGGCGAGTAGCTTGTATAGAGCTCTACAATAATTTTAATCCTCTACCATGAGTTCTGAGTTTTTTGGTTGTCTGTTGTTAATTTTTTGGGGTTTTTAAAAAAAATTGTGGGTAATGAAGGGAAGTTGATGTTGGTTTGCAGGGTAGTTAGAAGTTAATTGAAAAATACTGTGAATGTAATTTTGAGTGTTAGTTTTGTTTTGAAGTGGTTGTTAAGGGTTTTGCAATGAAGTCACTGCAGGTAAATTGTAAATTTTGAGAAACTAGGGTTATGATAGTTAAATGCTTGAAGGGTTGATGGATTATCAGGAAAATTCAGAAGATGATGTAATATGACTTATTTTATCAATAAAGCAAAATATTATTACCGATCAAAAAAAATAAAAAATAATTTTAATAATACCATATAATAATATATTATATTATTATTATTATTATTATTATATATAAGAGAGTATACTAATAATTATTATTAATATATTGTTTGTTTATTTTCCTACTAATATATTTAATTAATTAATATAATTATATTAATTAATAATATTAATATAATAGAAGAGTAATAATGTCATGTTTCACATGCTCAAAATGGCCCTCAAACCTACCCATACATGATAATTGTAGGTTGCATCAAATGGTGCTTAAATTTACCTTCCAATCTTGTGAATTAGTGCAAAGTCTCCATGTGGACAAAAGGTCAAAGTTGGCACCCACATTGGCAATCATTTTCATGGTCAACGGAGAAAAAACAAACTCTTAGTAAATTGCACATGAAGAGTGAAACCATAGGGCCAAACTTTAGTCTACTTGGTTAGGGAAAAACCAAACTCTCAATTTCTCATCCCAAACTTGCAATAGTGAACAAATTCACCACATGGAAACAAGGTTAGAGTTGGCAATATTATGATATAATTATAATATACACCATTAATATATATAATTATATTAATAATAATTTAATATTAGGGCGGGGGCCCTAGCTCGGTTGGCTAAGTATTTCCATTGCGGCTCTGCTGGTCACGAGTTCTAGTCTCCCCCGTCCCGTGGTACCGGAGGGCGTGTCGCGCCAGCGCCACCGGTCACGTTAAAAAGTTTACCAGGCGCACTGCAGTTTATAGTGGGTCGTGCTGCCCGATTCCTGCAGTCTAAAAAAAAAAATATTAATATTAATATATTTTAAAACATATATATATATATATATATATATTAAAAATTGATAATATTGATATATAAAATATACAATAATATTAAATTATAATATTAATCTAAAAATTTAAAAAATCACAAATTAATAAGACATGTATTGAATTATACTTAATATTATTATTAATTTATAAATTTTATATTAAAATTATTATGTTAATATTATATTATTAGTCGATAGGCTTTTATTGTGGACTTGTCAGTCCACAAAAGCTCGACATACCTGTCTCACACCTGTAAATAGGTTTCATACCATTGAGAAACAAGTTTTAGATAGGTTTTATGCCATCGGAAAGCAAGTTTTAGCTATTGGTAATCCATCATTGTCATGACTAAAACATCTAATCTTTTAATGAAGAAAGATATCACTGATTTGAATGCATCATTTAAAATATTTGAATGCATTAATGTTTGCCTAAATCTATACAAAATCTCCCAGGGTTGAGAAGAAGGCCAGGAAGGCTGAATAGAAGTTGCCCAAGGAAGCCGGAGAAGAAAAGAGCATGAAGAAGCATCATCTATAATTCATCCTTCAGTGCCAAAGGATGGGAGCATGTGACAGTTATGGCCACAAAAGGATATAAAATGAAAACCCACAAGGTTAGTACATCATCTTTCAAATGTTTTTTTCATTGACATTCTTTATTTTTGATTGAATTTGAGTTTGATAGGGATATGTAAGATTTTAATTGTTTTATTATGTTCTCCTCCAATGTTAAAACAAAGCTTACCCTAAGATGAAGACACCCACCACATTTAAGGGGAAATAGTTCCTCCAAGGGGCCCTTCTCAACAATAATTGGAGTTCCAATCTTTGCATATGAGTTCATATTTTCATGTGATGAGACAAATATATCAACATATTCTCAATCCCATATATCAAGAAGGAACTCACGAATCTCTTTACAAACGAAACTGTTTGAGAAATGACATTACCCTTGCTATGAAGAAGTGCCACCATTAGATTGTCTTAAAGATTCAGTAACGGGCTGCACCAAATTGAAATAAATTGTTCAAGAGAAAATGCAGATTCACCTTCTACTTAATTTAAATTATATTCCTTACAAATTATTTGTCTCTGTGTGTTTATGTGTGATTCGGCGTACACATTTCATTCTAGTGGTTTGTAATCAAAGTGCAACAAGGAACTATGAAATTAATACAGTGTCCTTTATTTCAAAAATCTAATCATAGATTATGAAAATTAATTAAGTGTTGAAATTCATTCTTTTCTTTTTGATTATTTGTTTGCAAAGCTTGACACAGTTTCATATTGATTTCTTTTCTTATTATCTAATCAGATTTTGGGAATGTCTTAACCACTGCAGAAATCTTCATTGATTTGAAATTTGGTTCTTTGAAAAATTTTGGAGCAATTTTACTGGTGGGAAGCCAGGTTCAATCCAATTCTAGCAATAACCACAAGGCAAGGATGGAATGGATTTAAGAATTCTAGATGATTTAAGGATAATTACGGATGTGGGTTATGATGATGAAGATGTTGTCTCCCCAGGGTGGGCCAAGAGGCTATGGAAGAAGGTCAAGTTCCACCAAATGAACTGCAAAGACATTCATAGAAGATTCAGCGCACAACACGTGCTAGGTATTTTTCCTACCCTTCTTTCTATTTGTTGCTTTGGATTGATTTGTGATTTTTCTTTTCTTTCAGTTTATTAGGGTTTAATTATTATCTTTTGGCTCCTTTTGGTTCTAGTAATCTCGCTTGTGTAGCCAATCCTGGCGGTATACCTCTTACATCAGTGTTGTCTAGTGGCATGATAATGCCCAGAATCATTCTCTCCGGAGGAATGGGGTTAGAATTTCCACATGGACACCTAAGACATAATATGCCTTTTACATCAATGCTTTTGCAAGATACTTCACAGAGTGGGTTGAGATTTGGTCTGGGAAGTGAAGGACCTTTTGGAGTGCTAACATCAATGAATGCATGTAATATAAATATGAAATCAAAGCACCAATTAATGGGAACTAGCCAACACCAATAGGGTGAGAGTGGTGATGCTACTACAAATTCTCAATAGGAGTGAAATTCTATGTATTTGCAGCTGCCATTGATATAGGAAAAATGAAGGATGTTCCCCTACTGTATTTCTTTCACATGCATCAAAGGCAACTGGTTTTGCTTCTATGTCGAATTTACTAAAATGCTAAGGAATTACTCTGGTAAGTTTTTGTATTCACAAAATTCTCCTGAAAATAGCTATAGATGAAAGGGCAACAAATGCAAGAGTGAATTGAAACATCAAGAAGGTGTATTTACCCATAAGCATTTCTCTGGAGCTTCACAATACTAGATCTAAGCTAATAGCCAAATGTTGTAGAGTAATGGTTTTTTCATATTACTTCTTGGTGTTAAGATAACATATTTTGAGTAAATATGTATGAAATCTTCACGTCATATATTTTAGCAAATCATCACTAATCATACATTTAGAACTTATTTTAGGTATAGACTACAACATATATAAATGATCCTGACTCAAGCTGGTACAAAACTAAATTTAATTCTATCAATTTCGTATTTCGATTACAACAAAGAGATACATTGCTCTAAATTAATATTCCAATTAGCTTGCCATAAATCAATACTACTATTATGTTTCAAAGACCATATCTTGCAGATGAGTGTAGCTTTTGAAAAAAATTCATTAAACCCTTAAGCATTCAATTATTTGACCAGATTGTTTGAATATGAAGTTGTTCATAATGTCTAGGAAGTAAAAATATAACATAACTCCTTCAATTTCAAGTTGTTGGCTGGCTTGTCATTTATCACAATTAGCTTGCCATAACTCAACACTGCTATTATGTTTCAAAGACCATATTTTGCAGATGAGTGTAACTTTTGAAAAGTTTTGATTCAACCCTTAAGCATTCATTATTTGACCAACATGTTTGAATATAAAGATGTTCATAATGTCTAGGAAGTAAAGATATATAAATCAATTTTAAAATGATTCTTTGATTTAATTTGTCTGCTCCCCTGTTTCTTGGTGTTCTATTCCCAAATTATAATTTGAACAATAATCTACAATTGCATAGCAAATTAATGAAAATAAAATAGGAATCCATTATTACACACAGTGGACTCACAATAAGGCATAGTACTTTTTTTTCACTTTAATAGGCTGAACATGATTCAAACACAGTTCTACTCTTTTGGACTGCATAGGATAGTGGTGATTGCACGCTTACTTGGAAGGATAAGAATGGAGGGTTATTTTAGGTTTATATCATTGTTATTCTTATGCACAAAAATTCATATTTATATTCTTGCATCATATCATTCATTAGTGAACTTGTTGATAAAATCAAGGAACTAGTTCTGTAATTCAACCTACACTTTTATTCTAAGTTCTTATTGAAAAGTATATGGTACAAGCATTTTTTGCATTAGTTTTAATTACTGCTTTGTCATCAACAAAAATGCACTCTTTAGAATGGCTCATTTTCATTCTAAATGGAATCTATATGCCATAGTTATTTCCAGATAGAAAATGTTGGATTACACAAGAATCTAATTAAAACTCATGCACTTATCTAATTACACTAATTTTTTCTTTATAAGAAGATAATAAGTCTCTAGCCTATCCTTATTAAAAAAATTGATGCTTATGATGTTTGATATTCAGAGTACTAGAGTGCACTTATTTTCTTTGGGTTGGTGTTCTATAGATTTTTTTAGGTGTTGCTTGCAAAACTATTTAAACCCAGTAGCTAGATAGGGGGGAAGCGTGTTCTTATGTAGGAGGGGAATGATATCTGATACTAGAGTGCAAGGTTTGATATATTAATGTTGAAAAGTAAGTTTGGCACAATGCTTTCATCTGTTATGGAATTCCTTTTGCAAATATTAATACAACATGAAAGGTAGGTAGATAGTGATATTTGACACACATTTCATATTTGTTGGTTATCAATGGTGTGTTCTACCTTCTTAGAGTTTCTAGTTGCTAACTTGATACTAGTGGCCTTTCTTATGGAGAGAATATTTGGAAATCGGAATGTAATATTTCATTGAATTGTGTTTCTTGTTATAATGTTAGTTGAGTATGATTTTTTTCTTGCAATATAATCCTAACTGTTTTTGGGCATGATTATCAAGAACCAACCTTTAAAAAACAATGTCTTATAAAACAATGAAACATAGTTTGTCTATACAGTGAATACAACAAGAGTTCAGTACCCGAATGACTAGGCATGCATTCTGACTTGCATTTACCTTTTTTAAGTAATTGTAATATTTGATGACGGTTATAAATTTTGTGTGAAGTTTGTTGACATGGAGCTTGAAATATCTTATCTATTTTGCATAAGTATAGAGTTCTTCATTAAGGAGGAACGGGTCTAAATTGCAGATTTTTCAGAGTATTGAATACTTCAATAAGGAGATATGAATCCAAATTGTTTGTTGAATTAAAGCTTGAAATATCTTATCTACTTTGCAGAAGTATAAAGTTCTTCATTAAGGAGGAATGGGTCTGAGTTGCAGATTTTTAAGAGTATTGAATACTTCAATAAGGAGATAGGGATCCAAATTGGAGGATTTTTGAAAGAAAGAACTCTTAATAAAGGAGGGATGGATCTGAATTGCTAATCAAAGAGTTATGAATTTAGATTGCAGATTTCTTGCACATGAACATAAATATTCAAGAATTGGGATGCCTATTCAAATAATGGAATGAGCCCAAATTTGGCTTACATCTATTTGACAACCATGGAGACATCTTATAGGACTCTTAATCAAGAAGTGATGCATCCAAATTGCATATTCTTGGCATGAGAACATAAATATTCAAGATTGGGATGCATATTTGGACAATGGGATGAACCCAATTTAGGTCCACATCAATTTGACAATCACATATAATTACAAAGCAAATGGAATCGTATGTACAAAAAGATCTGCTTTATAGGTTGGAAGGTTTCCTTTGTATGTTTCTCTATACTCAAGGAATATCGCAAACTTGTTGAACAAAACAATTAATTGATTTAATGACTTGGTATTTCACTACAAATTTTTGGAACCCTCTCTTTCAGCCACGGGTGTCTTATTTTTGCTGCAAACTCTCATAAATTCAACTCTCTGCTACTACTTTTTAACAAAGAAAATTCAATGGAATTAACATTAGCCAAGTTTGCAAATCAACCGAGGAAAATTTTAGGGGGTCTTATGTACCTTGTAATTGGGACTCATAATATATATTTTGATTTTTTTTTAAAACACCAAAAGTTAAGTGTATGTGGGTTGCTATGATATCATTTAAATAAAGAGCTTGATCACTTTAATCTTGGAATCATCTGTTAATCTATTTTTATTATTTCATGGAAGACAATTAAAGAGAGAACCTGACCAACAAATTTCAAATTATTAAAAATGATTGAGTCTCACTATCCAATTTCCATGTTTGATTCATAGTTGTATGTTCAAGTGTCCCAAAGATAATCTCGATGAAGTCTTTGAACAAAAGAGTGATATTACTAAATTTGTTGAAGATGAACCTGAAAAGGTTGGGATTTTTAAGTCATTTCATTTTATTATTGATTGTTGTTGTCAATTGGTTTGAAATTTTTTAAATTCTTGTCATATCTGATGAAAATTCGAATTTATTTATATATAAGGATGTTAAAAGATTAAATAGTAAATGAAGAAAAACTCTCACTAGGTTGAAATATAATTTCCAGTTAAAAATGAATCTTTTTGTTGTATATGCCCTTGGCTACACAAATATGCCATCCAAGAAATTTTGATTTCTTCATATGCCCACAAAATGAGCCAATCGCAAGTATTGTGTGCTATCACATACTATTTTTTTTTCAAATTACCATGTATTACTTTAGGTAACATGCATACAAATTACCATGTATAACTTTATGAAAACAAGTTTGGTATAGATGATATTCAAATTCTTGTTCATGTGTTTTCGTATGTGTAAGAATCAATGATTTTTTCCTAGTTTCTTGCAATGCTATTTCTATTGTAATATATATTTTTTGTCACATGTATCAAATAAACCTCATCAAAATTTGTAGGTAAGTTTGGACTCCCTAAAAGCTTTTGAA
The DNA here is from genome assembly GCA_007258455.2 of Sequoia sempervirens. Classification (NCBI taxonomy): domain Eukaryota; kingdom Viridiplantae; phylum Streptophyta; class Pinopsida; order Cupressales; family Cupressaceae; genus Sequoia; species Sequoia sempervirens. The sequence continues at coordinate 53,102 of VDFB02143165.1, read as the reverse complement.
GTAATTTCATTGAATTCTAATTTTGAAAGTCATGATTCTATTGCTTATGTTTGAATTGTACACAATGGCTCCAATAAAATATGCCCACTTGGATGAGACACAAATGCAACAATTCTTAAAGGCTAAGGACCTTTTAGAATCTACTATGGTGACAACCAAAAGAAATAGTTCAAAAAATATCATGGATTTGAATGCGTTAATGTCTTTAGATTTTATTTCCCCATTCACAAGTTTTTTTATTAATGCATGCATTACTATTCACAACCCTGATTTCTCTACCATTGTCATTAATCATCACCTAAATTATAGATAAACACATTGGGATCCTAATGTGTATTGATCAAAATTAAGACATTTGCATTGCAATCACAAACCATTACTACTTTCTTTTAACATGTAACAAAAACTATGAGTTTTTAATGTCATTTCCATATTGGATCTTCAATTAAAATTTATCTTTAATTTCCTATTGGTGTATCCCTTGAACCTCTTATAGGTGAAAGTGCTAGTTATTAATTATATTTATAGTGTTTATTATAGAGTATGGTCGATGGGTTACTTGGGATGGAGTTCTCTCATTAGTCCTGTGGGTGTTGGCTAGTCCCATCCATTTGATTGAGGAGCTACCATGGGTGAGGCTAATTACTGATTAGTCTACTGAGGGATGTGCTAACATTAGTCTAACTAGAAGGCAAGACCTAAGAAGAATTATTAATGATTATATTTATAGTGTTTATTATAATATTTTATTTTTGTTTAAAGCTTATTTATAAAATATAATTATAAATATGATTATTTTGAAAGGCTTTGATGAAGGAATAATAGCGATGGTGAGCTATTGCATGTGAGGGCTAGGGCTAGTCGATGCTACCTAGTAAGGTCGTGGGCCTCCTCCATTTGATGTGTAGGTTTTGTATTGGGTGGTTAGAGGCTTTCTTCCCTGTTGAGCGTGATTCTATTGTCCACGCCCTCCGTTTTGTTTCCTTTGGTCTATGTTTTGTCTGCTTTTTGTGTGTGTTCTATGGGTGGTGGGTTATGTAGGTTGCATGGCTCATGCAGGGGGTATGGGGACCCCTATTCATTTTCTTTCAAACTTGCTATCATCGGTGGGGATGCCTCATCTTCTGATCATGCAAATGCTATAAATTTCCTCTTGCATGCGGTAGAGGAGTCGAAGAATAATCAATTTCAAACAGTTCATCCAAAATCCAATGGATGTTTGGAGAGATGTAAGGATCGCCTGGTGGTGGTGATCAACCCAAAATCAATTGTGAAGATGTGTTATGTCTATTTGAGCATGCACTCATTTGCAAATTCATGGGGGCCAAAATTTCTTTGTCTTTTTTGGATAATTGGGTCAATAGCAACTAGAACCATGAAGGATATTTAGAAGTTATTTTGGGAGATAATGGGTATTTCTTTGTGGTCTTCTCTTGGATTGCTGATCGTAATGCAATTTCTAAGGGGGGCCATATTTCACAATCAAGTGAGACTTTTTATCAAAACCTAACATTTGGGTTTTGATCCTTCTAAAGAGATGTCATCAAGAATTCCATCCGGATTCACCTCCCCCATCTTCTGATGGAGTTTTGGTGCAAGGAAATTTTGCACTCAATTGCAATTGTTTTACGGAAGCCTCTCAACCCTTCCTGTTAGACTCTTGATCAAAGGGTAACTTCTTTTGCTCATGTGTGCATGAAAAATTATTTAAATAACCCTTATCAGAGTCTCTTGAAATTAGGTTGGAAGGATTGTGTTGGATTCAATAGGTGGATTATGAGGCCCTTCCTTTTAATTATTGTACTTGTCATGAATATGGGTATTTGCAAATGAATTTCCCCAAGTTGCGAGCCAAAACCCACAGCCTCCATCCGATGTGCAAGCAAATGCTTCCAAAACAAAAGGAAAAGCACTGATTCTAAACGAGGAGCCTGATTCAAATGGGTTTATACCTATGAAATCCTGGTCAAAAGAAAAAGCTATAAACCGTCAGAACAAATCCATACTCAGAGAGGCCTCTAGTAACAAATTTGACGTTCTTGAAAATTTTAAAGAGTTGGATTCAATGGAACATGATCACAACTTTGGGACTTGGATTTTTCAAGGTTCAGATCCTGTTGTTCAATACCATTTATCCCTTACTCCAACAATCAACATGCCTGAAGCCTCAAAGAAAGCACTTGTTCCCTCTTCATCCCCAATTGAGTAGGGGGCTTCTGGGTAGGAGACTGTGGGGGTTCATGTGGATAATTCAAATCCTAATCCCTTGGAGGAATTTCCCCAAGAGCACTCAGGAACTATTAAAATTAATGAGCTAGATACGAATTCTAGGGCCAAAGATGATGGGAAGAAGAAGAAGAAGAATGGGCCTCTCATAGGAATCCACTAAAAGAGCTTAAAGAAAGTGACTAGTGATAAGATGGCTAAAGTTGGGAGGAAAAAGGATTTGGAGAAGATGAAGATTATGGGAGAATCTTTGGTGGAATCTGGTGTTGTTAAGACATTGGACTCCCATTTTGCTTCTTCCCATAAATGATTGTGATATCTTGGAATGTGAGGGGTTTAAGTAGCATCCCTAGACAAAAGGCTACTCGTGATTTAGTTCATGACCATAAACATGTTATTCTTTTTATTTAGGAGACCAAGCTCCCTATTGTAGAAGTTGTGAAAGCCAACTTCACAAACCCTGAAGATCACCTGCATGCAAATAACCTGTCAAGAAAGAAGAGATGGAGACAAACAAGCAAGGGTGCTCTGAAAGATGAAAAATGTATTCATCTGAGAGAGAGAGAGAGGTAAATTACAATGATGAATCCTTATAAAAGGATATTGTGCAACCCTAAAAGAAACCCTAATAGGTAGAAATTTAATAATTAATATAATTATTAAATGTCACAAAATGCAAACTAAAGTGAAATCTTAAGAGAGGAATAAAGGTAATTTAATCAACATGATTAAATTAAAACCTTTACTCTAACATCCCCCTTAAGATGAGCAAAAGTGCAGTTACAAACATGTACAAGAAAGCAAAGGTAACTATAATGCAAGAAAGTAAACTTGGGTCCCAGCAACAAGGCCTGATCAAGTACCCAATTACAACCAAATCTATGTAAAGTGGAGAAATAGAGAAAACCTCATGGGAAAAACTCTACTCCAAAAAGAGATGAAAGAAATAAATGCACTAATAACAGAAGGATAGGAGGTGGATAACATAAGATCCCCCATAGACAGCTTCTATCATATAAGTACATGTACAATGGTCTCCATAGGAGAAAAAGAAAGAGACTAGAAGGCCCCCCTACAATGAAGAAACTCTTGTTGCACATATGGATGCCTAAGGTAGAATCCAGAAAGAGATCCTGAAGCGGCATATAATATTCCTCCCCTTGGGAAGAAAGGGATCCAAAGGATCTAAGATGAAGAAACCCCGAGAGAAGAATCAATCTGTCTCAAGATGTGCCATAATAGGATGCTAAAGAATCTCTCTGTTCTGAACTGAAACAAAAGATGTCAAATCCAAACTAAACTGAAGACTCAAAAACTGCAACCTCTGAATGCATAGATGATGGTGGGCTAACAGCTGGAATATGGTTGTCAACAAAGAGGAGCTGAAAATCCTCAAAGTAATCCTCCAGATCTGCAATATAGTACTCTACAAACAAAGACGAAATGCCTACAAGATAAGAATCCCAAGTAGCCATGTCTGAAAGATGTATGATGTCCTGCTTAGCTGAATCAATAGGAGCCAAAGAAGAGGCAATATCAAACTGATCAAGAACAACAGGAGAATATGCTGATACAAGTATAATCTCAGTCTGAAGAGTAGGAACTATGAGACAAGCCTCTGATTCATCAGAATATGTAAGGGTGTCTAAATACTGAAGTTCCTTTAAAGTATCATGATCAAAGGGTGCATTCTCTCTCCAACCAATGGGTACAAGACAATCTGAAGCAGGATCCTCTGGGAATGGAGAAAGATTGGGGTCTCCATAGATCTCCCAAAGACATGTCCAAAGTGAGTGAGGACAATCAATGCCTGATATAGCCCACATAGTGTCAAAATCAACACTAGACAATATAAGTCCTACTATGTGATTTCTAATGATATCCCAAGCTAGTTTTCCCTTTGAATTTTTTGGTTCAGGTATGAGATCATACAAATAAGGCAAAATATTAAGCCACCTATAGTGTGTAAGTATGCCCTTTGCCCATGACTCATAATTACCTCGTTCTAGAAAAACAACTGAAGGGTGAGTAGAAAAACCCATGATAACTCTTCAAATTAAAAAATCTGAGACTAATTGACCTCAGTACTGATAAACTAGATCAAATAAAGCCATCCCATGCAAACAAATCATTTCTGAGTGCCAAAACGTCCAAGTAATTGACAGATGTGTGAAAACACAAAATACTAAATAAAATGTATCTGGTGTAGATTTTGGAAAAATAAATTATAGATCTGGAAATTTCACAGAAACACCTTTCCAATGCCTATTCGTTTACGAAAAATAGAGTTTGTACGCAAAATTTATGGCTCTGGGAGTGAAAAAAATATTGTTCTAACTTTGACTGAGAAAAACAGCATCAAAATGGAAAAACCAGGAAATCAGACCTGATCCACTAGAATGGTTCCAGAATCAGCTTTCCAACAGTATCTCGTTTGAAAAAAATGGAGATTGTACGCCCATTTTATACCCGATTTACCAAAACTGCTCTGAAAAAGCATAACTAAGACCCTAGAGCCCTCAAGGGATAAAAAAAGAGACCCTTGGTCCGCTGGGCGACCAGGGGCTGGGCGCAAGTGGCGCAGGTGGCGCAAGGGGCGGTGGTAGGTAGAGCGCTGGCTGGGAGTAAGCGGCGCCCTGGCGGCACGGTGGTGGCCGGTCGGCGGGTGGCTGGCGGTGGCCGCTAAAGGCTGCCAATTGTTGTGGCCAGGTGGACTCTAGGTGGCTCCGCTGGCCAGAGCAGCTGGCGAGTGGCCGCTTGGAGGCCGCTCGGTGGTCGGCGGGCGGCAGCCTACAAATACACTAGCTGTGCAAAGTTTTTTGAGAAAACTTTGTTTTTTAAATTTTTTTTAAATTTTCACACCTCGGAAATCGTGCTTGGGGGCTGTACGGCCCCTGAGCAAAAAAAATTGCCTCCCAGATCAACTATGCCCAAATAGGTCAAACCATATATGAAAATATGGGTTTTTGGCCACTCTAAATCCAACCGTGAGGTCCGTTTGGGCCCAAAATGCACCCAAAAAATGGAGTAAGCTAGATCCAGTCAAAATTAGCCAAAAAACTTTTGAAAACCCCATCAAACCCCTGAAGCTCCAAATTCTTCAAAAATCGAATAGGAAGCAGCAGATCTGGAGCTCTAATACCATTTAGAAGTTGTGAAAGCCAACTTCATAGACCCCAAAGATCACCTGCATGCAAATAACCTGTCACAAAAAGAAGAGATGGAGACAAACAAGCAAGGGTGCTCTGAAAGCTGAAAAATGTATTCATTTGAGAGAGAGATAAATTACAATGATGAATCCTTATAAAAGGATATTGTGCAACCCTAAAAGAAACCCTAATAGGTATACATTTAATAATTAATATAATTATTAAATGTCACAAAATGCAAACTAAAGTGAAATCTTAAGAGAGGAATAAAGGTAATTTAATCAACATGATTAAATTAAAACCTTTACTCTAGCACCTATTGTGTTGGAATTTTGCATCAACTTACTAGTGTGACTAATGGCAACAAACACTAATCAGTTGGTCTTGATCAGAAAGACTGTGCTCCATCGGCAAGACCTTGTTCTATGTTCCAACGATGGTCTGATGAGTCTTCATGTATTCACTTAGTTCATCATCACTAAGACATTGCTTGGTCAGCGAGACTCCAAAGGTTATCCCCATGATGACCTGATGGTTTGGTGTTGGCAGCTTGTTCTATCGACATGACTTGGTTCTGTCAGTGGGAACCTAATGACAGTCTGAATGATAGACTGATCTTGATGTCGCGAAAAATTGAAACTTTGTCATGGGTTGTGAAGTTCGTGAAATCTATGATAGTTTGACTTCATCGGTAGGACGTGACTCCATCGCCAGGACATGAAAGTTGGTCTCGCTAATAGACCAATGCAGTGTGAATTGTTTGAATGGTAATGTGAACATCGATGGGACTTGCTTGTATCGGTGAGAGGTGATGTGGAGTCTCTTCGATGAGGTGATGGACTTGGTTGATAGTGTACTGTGAGAAGCTCATATTGATGTGATGATGAGTGATCAGTGAGACATGGTCTCTTGTATCATTGATACTCCGATGATTTTTTGGCTTGGCGGGTGTTACACTTGTCAGGGTGACTCGAACAGATCGACAGAAGGTTTGATGTTGTCTCATCGATGACCCGATATGGTAACTGTTGATTGACGGTTTGCCTGCTGTAATTGATGGGAACCGAATTGGTATGTTTCCTGCATGGGTTTGGTGATGTAGATCGATTAAGGAATTCTCTCAAAATGTAAAATTCTATAAATGTCTAATACACTTGTAATAGTTGGTAGAAAAAGTCAATAATGAGACAAGATGAGTAGTGAGTCTGTGAAAAGAGAACGAGACTGTTCAATGTTGTATAGCTACCTGTATTGAGACTAAATAGACATTTGAGAGGGAGAAACTGTAACTTTGTATGTGAATCTTCTTCACTATAATACAAAGAGTTTTTTCTTGGTGTGGTGGATTTTTTCACAAAATGGTTTTCCCACGTAAATGATGTCTACTTTGCGTTGTCTTAATTTTTTCTTATCTTTTCCTGCTAATGTGCATCTTTAGTGTACTGTAATTGAAATTTGAACCTTAATCTACATTCTCTTCTTAGAATTGTCATTAGGAAATTGATTCTGCACCTCTGCTTTCCTTACATGTTGATGATACAATGAAGACTACTTCTAAAATTTGGAAGAGGGATCAATGCCAATGTGTTGGATCTCAAGGTTTTTTTGGTGGTGTGGCATGTATTTGGGACCCCTACAAGATCTTGCCTCTTAGGTGGATGGCTAGAAGGAATTCTCTTTCTCTATTAGCATCTTGCTTTGATTTTGGAGCGGTGGTTCTATTCACCAATGTGTATGCCCCAATGACTTTCCTAGTAAGATTCTTCTGTGGTATCACATTAGATTTGTTCTCACTCTTTCTCCCTCTTGCCCTTAGATTTTGGCAACATACTTTAATTCTATTTGCACCTTGGAGGAAAAATTAGGGGAAGTGAGTCATTTGGGGCCTTCTTCTTCCTTGCTTCAGGACAATATCAAGTTTCTTAATTTAGTAGATGTTCATCCCACTAATGGGACCTTTACCTGGCACAATCAAAGATGTGGGGAGGGCTCCATTTCTGAGTGGCTGGACAAGTTTCTTATCTCTACCGAATGGATTGGGAATAACTAGAGTTCTTCCTCTGAGATCCTGGGGTGGAAGGGGTCAAATCATTGGCCGATTAAGTTTTCCTCATCTCAGATCTCCATGGTTAAGTATCCCCCCTTTTAACTTCAACTAATGTGGCTTGTGGATCATAGCTCATATCACCTTGTGGAGTAGTGGTGGGTTGAAGGGAGGCTTGCCTTTGGAATTGCTATGTTCTCTTTCTTCAAGAGGCTTCAATTTGTCAAATTCAAACTAAAGAAATGGAACACGAAAGTCTTTGGTAACCTCTTTCACAAGTGGAAACAAGTTCAAAATCAACTTGATTGCATCACTTTCAAAATTAGGGAAGAGGGGATGACTGTGGATTTGCTCCAGGAAGAAACCAAATGTTCTAGAGAACTTGCTGAATGGGAGCTATGGGAGGAGATTTTTTGGAAACAAAAATCTCAAGCAGTTTGGCTCTAGGAAGGTGATAGGAATACTAATTTCTTTCACAATTTGATAAAGGAAAATAGAGGAGGGAATACTATTTCTTCTCTCATGATGACTCAGGGGGAACAACTGAACTCACCTTAGGCTATTTCTAAGGAGGTGGTTCGTTTCTTCTCTTCTCTTTTCTCGGGAGATGTTCCTCTTGCTTTGGAGGAGGAGAAATTGGTTTTGGCTTGCATCCCCTCTTTGGTTTTTGTGGAGATGAATATCTCTCTTTTGGCGCCCATCACTTTGGTGGAACTTGAGGATATTGTCTTCCAGATGAAGAAAGGTAAGGACCCTAGACCTGATGGCTTTCCCATTGAGTTCTTTTAGGAATTTTGGGATATAATCAAAGTGGATTTGTTGGAGGTGGTTCGAGAGTCTTATACTAACAAGAAGATGCTCAAGGCTATAATTTCTACCTTCCTCGCTTTAATTCCTAAGGAGGGAGCCAATTCCTTAGACTCCTTTTGACCTATTGCATTGTGCAATTTGACCTACAAGATTATCACTAATTTTATTGTTGAAAGGCTAAAGAGATGCTTGGATCCCTTGATTTCCATGGAATAAGGTGGTTTTGTAAAGGGTAGGAAAATTGTGGATGGCATAGTGGTGGTGGTTGAAGCTATTCATTCCATGTCCTCATCCAAACAAAGAGCAACGTTCATCGAATTGGATATGTCTAAAGCCTATGACAGATTTAGGTGGTCTTTCCTTTAGCGTCTACTTTTGGCCTTTGGTTTCCACATAGAGTGAGTATTGTGGGTTATGAGTTGTGTGACCACATCTTCCTTTTTTGTTCTTGTTAATAGTTCTCCCTCGCCTATCTTTTCCGTTGGTTGGGGGCTCAGGCAAGGGGACCCACTTTCCCCTTATTTGTTTATTCTGATGGCTAAAGATTTTTAGAGGTTGTTGACGCAGTATAGGAATAGAGGCTTTATTCATGGTTGGAGTTGGGCTTGGGGTTTGGAGACATAGGTTTATCTCTAAATTTTTTATGACACCACTCTTATGGGTGTTGCCAGGATTGAGAAGGTAGTTAACTTTAGAAAGGTTTTGGGTGTGTACCTGGTAGCTTCTGGCCAACAAATTAATGAGAGTATGTACCTCAATTTTTTTCTTCAATACTCTCATTTTGATTCAACGTAGAATAGTCAACATTCTCCAATTTCAGCTTGGTAATCTTCCCTTGGAGTATCTAAGGATTCCTCTTTATGCTGGCATCTTGAAGAGGAATGACTAGAAAAAGATCTTGGATAAATTTCTCTCTAAGGTTAATCACTAGACCTTTAGATGGCTATATTTAATTGGTAGGGTGACTCTTGTGTCATCTGTCCTTCATGCTCTTCCTTTGTACAGGTTTATGGTGTTATCTTCCCTAAGAATGTTCTCAAGGAGTTTGATTCCCTTACTAGGAAATTTCTTTGGGTTCGAAATCTTGACATTCAGAAATGGAGTTTGGTGAGTTGGGACCAGGTTTTCAAATCAAAGGAGAATGGTGGTCTTGGGCTCAGGTAGTCAGAGCAAAATAGTCTTTCTTTGGCCGCAAAACTTTATTGGAGGTGGTGTAAATTTTTTTAGCAATCTTGGGCGCAAATTCTTAATTAAAAATACTTAGGGGGAGTGGCCATCAAGGATATCTCACATATTGTTTTATTTGGTAGAGGTTTTATGATTTGGAACACTATTAAGCGGGGTTTGACTCTCATTAAGGAGGGTCTTTTCTAGATCATACAGAAAGGGGAGCAAACTTATTTTTGGACTAATTATTGGGATGAAAATGTTAAAAAGGCATAGGACAACTAAGAGGGGGGGTGAATGAGTTGTCACAAAAATTCAAAATTAAAACTTCAACACTTATCAATTCCACAACCACACTATTTTGTTATTAAGTATGAGCATGAAACACAAATAACAAAAAGTAAAATCAACACAATGAGTACCAAATTTTTAGGTGGAAAACCCGATGAGGGAAAAACCATGGTGAGGATTAACACAAAATATAAAGAGATTATAAAACTAAATACATAGGCTCACTACTCAAAAGAGGACTCACTGTCCAAATACAAAGGCTCATTACCTACAGAAAGGACTCACTGTCCAACAAGGAGGCTCACTGCCTACTGATACAAAAGAGAAAAAAAGATCCACCACAACAATTAACACACATTCGCGGCCTTGATCAGAAGATTTCAAAGACCTTCAACTCACTGCCTTCAAGAATCTAACACAATGAAGTATTGTTACCTCAACTCACTTACACACACTTCTGCTCTTTTGATTTTTGGCTTACTTCGTCACTTTGCATCTACATCTCAATCTTCATAATCTGACTTGCATTTATACCATCTTCAACCTTAGAAACTTTCTCCAAGGTTGACCACATAAACTTCATTATAAAATTTAAATTAGGTTAGAAGCTCAACATTCCTGCGGTGGAAAAGAATGAGAATGAACCAATAAAAAATTTATCCAAGACCAAAAGATAATGTCTTTGATCAACCACAGGCTTCCTTAATTTAATTTAATTCTTCAAACAAAGTGTAAACACTAGGTTGGCCAAACCTAATGAAAACACAAATGAACATTAATGTACACACTTCCCAACAAGAAGATGGCATGCGGATGAAACAACATGCTTCATTACGCATGAAAAAACATCTTAGATTCCTTCAAATACATCCGCAACAAGTGCCACAATTTTCAAACACTAAACTTCTTCCATCAGTCTATTCGGACTGTGCAGACACATACAAGCAGACACATACAACAAATCTGAAACTTAGCTTCTAGATCACCAAACCACACACATTTTTACTAGAACCAAGAGAACACCAATATAAGACATATTCCAAATCCGCAAGTTGAAACAAAACAGTGCATGACTGTGAAGCAAAAACATTTCTCCCAGTGCACAAAAGACCAACTCTGCTAGAACAATTCACACACCGATGAACATAACTTTCACATCCCATCAACCTAGAAACTTCAACTCAGGAGATATCACCATTAGATCACCATTAGAAAACCTTCAAATCCGCACAAGCATAGGATCAACACAGGAGAAACACGTAGCACATACCAGAGCACATTCTAAACACATTCATAACTTTGACTTCTTTTCTTTATTAATTTTCTCAAAAGTACTTGGAAACTCATCAATTCAACACAACTGCAACATCATGAAGATAGCTCCATGTACTCACAACATCTCAAAATCATCTCAACTATACATGTACAATCTACAACATACTAAACTGTGTTGACATCAATGACAACATTAATGGCAACACCACCAAACTTGCTCATACTTGCAATAGGAAGTCCCCCAAATCTAACTTATTTTTCTCATATTCATGCTTTAAGTGAGGTTTTTGTGGTTGCTGGATGGTCCAAGTGAGTAGTTTCAAATTGTCTTTTCTTTTAAGAGGTACTAGAATTCATCGGTTGCGTGATCCAAATAGTTGGCTGGATGGTGGCTCTCAAGTTGAGAGAAGTGTTTTGGCATCTTTTTTGGCAGAGAGACCATGTTGTTCTTCGAAAGGCAGGGATTTGTTGGCTTGGGGTCATTAATATAAGGGTATCTACTATGTTTCCTAAGGATTTGACGCTTTGGTATCTCAACATGCTGAGGTGAGTATTTATCCTTGGTGGAAATGCATTTGGAACAAGGTTGGGTGGGCCAAATGTAATATGTTCTTATGGTTGTTGAGTCATAACAAATGCCTTACTTGGGAGAATATCAAGAAATGTGGTTTTTATGGGTCATCTCTTTGTTTTTAATGTGGATGTAGTGAAGAAAGTACCTCTCATCTATTTTTCAGTGTATTTTTGTTATGAAAATTTGTAGACTATGGTGGAATATTTAGAGAAGGCAGTTTAGGTTTTCCATATTCTTGCAAGACTTTTGGGAGAATTTTGGACATCCTCCAACATTTGTCTCTTGTTTGGTGGCTACTTAGGAGTTGGGACCTTCCATTATTATCTGGCAGATTTGGCTGGAGAGGAATCGATGTATTTTTTGAGAATGTTGTCAAATGGTTTTGCAAGTTTGGTACAAGGTGCAAAATATTTTGAAAGAAACTATCCCATCTAAATTCAACTTGGGTGAGTCTATGTCATCTTTAGACATGCAATTTACTTTTAGCCTTGAGATTTCTTCTTCTCTAGGCCACCTGTGGATCAGGGGAAGTAGTTCAAAACCATCTAAGAAAGTGAATAGAGTGGGGTAGTGGTGCCCTACCCTTGATGGGACTCTCAAAATTAACACTGATGGTTATGCTCGGGGCAATTCAAGAGATGCTGGGATCAAAGGAGTGGGTTGTGATAGCAATGGGGCCATTCAATTTTTCTCCTCCATACACATGGGTGTGTAGTATATTGTATTGGATGGGGGCTAGTGCTATTCTTAAGGCTCTCGAGCGAGCCTTGGAGTGTGGGTGGAGGGATGTGATTTGTAAGACAAATTCAATGATTTTGGTCTCTCTTTTTAATAAGAGAGACTTTTAGGACTCGGTGTGGAGATTAGTTCTAACAGTGAAATAAATTCTTCATCTTGCTTCAAAATTTTAACACATCTCATTTACTCACATTCCTAGGGAATGGAACAAGGTTGTAGATTTCCTTGCTATATGGGCCTCCAAAGGTCGAGGGACTTTGGAATGTGGTTGAATGGAGACAGTTGGGCCTAGATAAAAGTAACACTTTGTCTAGATTTCTAGATGAGGATCAGGAGGTGTAGCTTTGATTTTTGGTTGGATGGTTTTATTTTGGGGCCTGTGGTTGTTTTTATTTTGCTAAATTTGGCCATTTTGGCCTCTTATTGTACTTGGTTGCTCTTACTTGAATAAAAAAATTTCACCCCTCTTTTAAAAATAAATAAATATGATTATTTATATTATGATTTAATATTAATATAAAATTTTAGTATTATAACTTTTATTCTAAATATTATAAACATCATATATTTATAATGTTTAAATTAATATATATATATATGGTAAGTGCTACAAGAGGGGTAGCTCCCTTTCAAAAGCTGCAGACACCCTAGTTGCAGAAACATGAATACCAATTGGGATCCCACAAACTTGTATAATGTAATGTCCCCTTCTCATCAGTGATTAGCATTGCAATTCATCAGTCTATTCCGGAACCCGTAGACTGGAATGAGGTGAAATTAGGGTTTCTTGGCTTGGAGTTGTGGCATTTCATGTTATTTACTATTTTTAGTAAATGCTTGTTGTGGCAGTTGTAGTTGTCTTTTCTTAGTCCCTTGCAGTTGGAGCAGTTGTTATATTGGTTTGGTCTTCAGAAAGCTTTATTTGGTAAAAAATATTTAATTAAAGGCATTATGTTTAAATTCACTGTTGACACCCCTTGGCCTAAGGAGATAACTTAAGTTGTTTTTAAAAGTGGGGCCATGAAGGGTACGCCTTCATTATAAGATTATATATTCTTTATTCAAATATTTCCTCATCTTGAATTTGGACGCCACTTTTATTAAAGTGAATTTTTGAATAAAGTGAAATTCTTATGAGGCTTTTTGGGACGCCACCTTGAGAAGTTGAATGGTTTTGGGAAATTGAAGGGTCTCCTGTGTCTTTTGGTGTGCTTCTCAGGCATTTGAAGAGTTTGTGAGCTCTTATTTATTGAAGGTCTTTGCTCCAGCATTTCATCCATGAAAATTATGCTAAAGTTATGTTGTCGAAATGACAATTGACATATTGCTTCGAGGATGTCTACCTCCTAGCCTTTCATCCAATTTCGTGTTTGCAATATAACACCTAGTTGGCTACATTGCTGCTTCTCAACATCAGACTAGCAGATTGAGCATCAAAGATTAATGAATTTTGGAGTATTTTTCAATTTTGGTTTCCTAGTTTTGCTACAGCTGAAGCTGATTTTTGTTCATAACTATTGGAGTGATTTTATTTCTGTTCTGGGTACTTGAGCAATCCATTTTTTGATACAAGGTGCCACTTCCCTCAAAGAATTGGAATTTAATTCCAAGTATTTAATTTTATCTTGCAAAATCAAACTTATAAGGAGGCCGTACCATTTAGAGGTGCATTGGGATTCGTGCTAAATAATCTGGAGTCTTTGGTGGCTGTTTCTGGATTGCATCTTGGGCACCTAACCTCTAGGGAGAATTTGCAACTTATTTCAATCAATTCAGAGGTGAAATGAGTGAGTTATGAGTATTTTTCTGATTTTCAGTTTGCTGATAGGAATTTCCAGAACTCAGGATTTTACATCAGATTTATAAGTTTCCAGTTTTAATCATTTTTCAGTCATTGGAAAGCAAAGAACATTGTTGGAATTCATTCTTATCTCCTTACCTCATTTCTATATCATTGTAATTCATGTTTTTGCAGTCATTTTGAATTGTAAGGTTCTGATTAGTAGTACTAATCTAACCCATTATTATTGCTGCAACTACTTGATTAAATTCTCATTAAAATTACCCCTAGATGGTTTACCGCCAGTGTGGATAATCTGTTAGTAACATTCATATACCCACTTTCATAGTGGAGAGTTCCCACAGTGTTGTGGATGCCTGCCACAGTGGATGAATTGTTTTTAAATGTAATCTTTCCCCCCACTATTTGGTGGTAGAGTGGAAATGTTCTTCATGGCTGGTTATCCGCCTATCAGTTAATGTTCTTCATGGCTGGTTATCCGCCTATCAGTTTTTAAATTCAAAATTCAACACTCTGTCATATGTTAGCACCTCGCCCTCAGTGGGATCTTGAGTGCACATTCTTGACGTTGAGTAGCTTTTTATTTCAAGTTCAGTTTTTAGTTTGATGCTAACGCTAATCCAGTTAACTATTGCTGGTTATGTGTGTTAAATTCATCAAAAAAATTGGGTAGCATATTTCAGTGGTATCAAAGCAGAAGACCCTGCCATCCTGTGGCAAATTACAGTTGGTTAACTGATGAGTGAAAGAGACACTAGGCCATACACCAGAAGTCAGGCTAGAAATCAGTATCAGTTTCCGCCCGTTCCAGAGGCAGACACCTTCTCAGGAGTCCTAAGAGAGCTTGGTAAAACAGTGGAAGGTTAAGAGAATTCAGTGGAACTGGTTGATCAGATAGTTGTAATAATGTCAGACACTGTAAGGAGAGATAATGAAGAGAGGGATAGAGTGGAGAAGAAGTTTGATGGGATGATAGACATGATGTCCCGATTATTGTCCAAATTGGACCAACAAGCAGCTCAGAATATCATTCAGCCCCAAAATAACTCAACTGGAGAAAGCAGTGGAGTTAATGGAAATAATAATAGTAGCAGTCCTGAGGTAAATACAAGAGATAGAATTGTAGGTCAGCATGCTGCAATTCCTAGTGGGTCATCCTCTAGACCCCTTTTTCCCGTCTTCACACCTAGGGAAGAGCAACAAGCGGTTGAAGCTGCTCCAAATTTTGCTGATGATGCTCATCAAGCTTACATGGAGTATGTTTCTTTACCTCTTGATTTGAGAGGTACTTGGACCTTTGATCAATACATGAATCAAAGGAGTCAGAGAAATGGTGGAAGGAATGATCAACGTCCTCCTACAACACCTAGAAATGATTTCTACCAGGCATTGGGAAAGATCACTATGGAACATTTTGATGGAAGTAATAAGTGTACAGCCAGGTCATGGGTACAAAAGTTAGATAACTACCTCTCTCTTAGACCTATGCTGGAAGAAGATGCTATCAAATTTGCTACCTTGCATTTAGATGGCACAACTCATGAATGGTGGACTCATGGTTTGGTCACTCTTGGCCATAATCTCATTCGCACATATGGAGAGTTTACCAATAAGTTGATTGAAAGATTTGACACCAAAGATCCAGAATTGAGATTTAGAGAATTGGCACAGTTGAAACAACAATGATCTTTAGAAAGCTATGTGGCTGATTTTCAGAGGTTGTCAGTAATGGTGCCTAACATTACTGAACGAAGACTTGTGGTTCTTTTTGCTGAAGTTTTAATGGAGCCTTTGAAGGGTTGGGTCAAAGCATTTGAACCACCAACATTAGATGAAGCTATCAAGAAAGCTAGGAGCATGGAGTTAGCAGCCCCAAGGCCAAAGTTTCACTCAAAACCATTTAGCCATAAGAAAGATAAAAAACCTTCTTCAAATCTGCCCAAGAAGTTTCCACCAAGGCTATCCGAAGAGCTCAAAGAACAGCTTAGAAAGGATGGAGTTTGTTACACTTTCCGTGATCCTTGGGTTAAGGGTCACCGTTGCTATGGAAGAGGCAAAGCAAATCGAATGGAGGGCTATTCTGATTATGGATCAGAATTTGATTCGTCTGATCAACAATACGAATCATCAAGTAGTGAAGGTGAAGAAGTTCCAGAAGACAAGTCCAAAGAGGTGGGAGATGGTAGTGCTTTCGCACAACTATCAAGTTTTCAAAAAAATGAATCTTTTAAGGTTCATGGAGTTGTAAATTCACAAAGGATAGTTGCTCTAAATGATACCGGAGCAACTCACAATTTTATTGATGAAGGACTAGTTGCTAGAAAAGGTTTGAAGACTGAAGAATTTGATGGTTTCAAGGTAATGGTTGCTGATGGTTTTACTATGTCTTGCACAAGGAAGATTCCTAACCTCTCTTTGCAATTGGGGAACCATGAGATTAAAGATGATTTTTATGTGGTGGGAATAGGAGACACTGATGTTGTGTTGGGCATACAATAGTTGCGATCTCTTGGTGAGATCACATTGAATTTGCAAACCATGGAGCTGAAATTTCAGTCTAATGGAAGGAAGGTTGTTCTAAGAGGGATGTCAAATGGAGGCCCTCGAATTGTGTCTTTGAAAAGAATGGAAAGGCTGATCCGTCATGATCAGGTTGAATGGGCTGCTGAATGTATGGTTTTACCAGCTGATCCGGTAGAGGAAAAAAGGCAATATCATCCTGATATTCAAGCCTTACTTTCAAAGAAGAGCAAAGTCTTTGGAAGCTTACCTCCTGGAAGACCTCCTGAAAGAGGTTCTAAGCATGTGATTGAGTTAGAAGAGGGAGAAAAACCTGTCATTACTACACCTTACCGCTATCCAAAGAGGCAGAAAGATGAAATTGAAAAATCCATCAAGGAGCTGTTGGAAAGTGGTTTCATTAGACCAAGCAAGAGTCCATTTGCTTCTGTAGTAGTGCTGGTAAAAAAGAAAGATGGTACAATGCATATGTGTGTTGACTACCGCGCATTAAATCAGAAAACCATCAAGAATAGATATCCTATTCCTAGGATTGATGAGCTACATGGGGCAATGTTCTTCTTAAAGATTGATCTTCGTTCGGGCTATCACCAAATCAGAATGAGGGAGGAGGATATAGAGAAGACAACGTTTAGATGCCATTTTGGGCATTTTGAATTTCTTGTCATGCCTTTTGGTTTGACAAATGCTCCAGCCACATTTCAATCTTGTATGAACAAGATTTTTAGATAGCAGTTGAGGAAGTTTGTGCTCATCTTCTTCGACGACATTCTCATATTCAGTAAGTCATGGGAAGAGCACCTTAAGCATTTAGAAGAAGTGCTTAGCATTTTAGAGGCGGAATGTTTGTTCGCCAAAGAATCAAAGTGTGAGTTTGGGTTAACAAAACTTTTATACCTTGGCCACATTATCAGTTCAAAGGGTGTGAAAGTGGATCCAGAAAAGATAAGGGCCATTCTTGATTGGCCAACTCCTAAGAATATTTCTCATTTGAGAGGGTTTTTAGGGTTATGTGGATTTTATAGAAGATTTGTTAAAGGATATTCACATCAAGCAGCACCTCTCATAGATCTTACAAAGAAAGGAGCTTTCCTTTGGACTAAGCAAGCACAAGAGGTTTTTGATAAGTTTAAACAAATCATGAGTTCATGTCCAGTGTTGGCACTTCTGAATTTTTCAAAACCTTTTGAATTACAGTGTGATGCTTCAGGAGAAGGTGTTGGAGCTGTCCTAATGCAAGACAAACACCCTATTGTCTTCGAGAGCCGAAAGTTGAGAGGGGCAGAAAAAACTTACTCTATCTATGACAAAGAGATGCTTGCCATCATGCATGCTTTGTCTAAATTCCGTCAATACTTGGTGGGAAGTAAATTTGTTGTTAAGACTGACCACAATAGTCTTAAACATTTCATGCGCCAAAAGGATTTGAATGAAAGGCAGCAAAAGTGGGTAAGTAAGCTCCAAGCATATGACTTTGACATTGAATATGTCAAAGGAAAAAATAATATAGTGGCTGATGCTCTTTCAAGAAGGCCTCATTTACAGTCACTTTGTGAGTTATCAGTAGATTGGAAGGAGTTAATTGCTGCTGATTATGTTAAAAATCAGTTTGCAACCAGCTTGTTAGAAGGTCATTTGATTGATGAAAGGTATAAGTTGGTTGATGGTATAATTTACTATAAAGATAGAATCTTTTTAGTACAAGAATCTAAGCTTAAAAAGAAGATTCTACAATCTTTTCATGATGTTCCCCTTGCTGGTCATCAAGGGGTTTTCAAGACTTATAAACAGATTCGTGAAAGATTCACTTGGAAAGGGTTGAAAGAAGAAGTCTTGAACTACATTAGAGAGTGTCCGATTCGCCAAAGAAATAAAAATGAACACTCTTATCCAGCTGGTCTACTTCAGCCATTGCCCATTCCAAATCAGAAGTGGGAAAGTATTGCCATGGACTTTATCACGGGGTTGCCCAAGGTGCAAGGACGTGATTGTATTTTTGTTGTGGTTGATAGACTAATGAAAACTTCTCATTTCTTTGCTGTTACCACTTCATTTATAGCAGCTCAAGTGGCTGAGTTGTTTTTTAGAGAGGTGTTCTGTTTGCATGGGTTGCCTAAAACCATTGCCAGTGACAGGGACAACAAGTTCCTAAGTGTTTTTTGGCAGGAGATCTTCAGATTGAGTGGGACAGTGCTTACTCCAAGCACTAGTTATCACCACAAACAGATGGGCAGTCAAAAATTGTTAACAAGTGGTTAGAGGGCTACCTAAGGAACTATGTTTCAGGACAGCAGCGAGCTTGGATTAAATGGCTTCATTTAGGAGAGTATTGTTACAACTCTTCTTATCACATGTCAATTAAGATGTCTCCTTTTAAGGCTCTTTATGGTTATGAGGCTACTAATTTTGTTGATTTAATGTTTGGTGATAGTAGAGCTCCATAAGCACTGGATATGTTATAACAAAGCCAAGACATCTTGAAATCTCTCAAGGAAAATCTGCAACAAGCTCAAAATCAGCAGAAGTTATACGCTGATCAGCAGCGTGTTGAAAGGTCTTTTGAAGTTGGGGACATGGTTTATTTGAGGCTTCAGCCATATAGACAATCTTCTCTCAAGAAAAGTGGTGTAGAAAAGTTGAAGCCACGTTTCTATGGTCCTTTCAAAATCACCAAAAGGATTGGTGAAGTTGCTTATGAGTTGGAGCTTCCAGCTGAAAGCAAAATACATAATGTTTTTCATGTGTCTTGCCTCAAGAAGGCAATTGGACACAACGTGGTGGCTACATCAGAATTACCTCCATTGGATGAGGAAGGTCAGTTAGTGTTGATTCCTGAAGAAATCCTTGATACTAGAGAACGTTCTTTGAGGAGAAGGACAATCAAAGAATATTTGGTTAAATGGAGGAATTTGCCTATTGAAGATGCCACGTGGGAAGGTGAACATATTTTGTTGCATCCATCTTTTCAGTTGCTTGAGGATAAGCAATTTCAAGGAGGGCGGACTGTAATGTCCCCTTCTCATCAGTGATTAGCATTGCAATTCATCAGTCTATTCCGGAACTCGTAGACTGGAATGAGGTGAAATTAGGGTTTCTTGGCTTGGAGTTGTGGCATTTCATGTTATTTACTATTTTTAGTAAATGCTTGTTGTGGCAGTTGTAGTTGTCTTTTCTTAGTCCCTTGCAGTTGGAGCAATTGTTATATTGGTTTGGTCTTCAGAAAGCTTTATTTGGTAAAAAATATTTAATTAAAGGCATTATGTTTTAATTCACTGTTGACACCCCTTGGCCTGAGGAGATAACTTAAGTTGTTTTTAAAAGTGGGGCCATGAAGGGTACGCCTTCATTATAAGATTATATATTCTTTATTCAAATATTTCCTCATCTTGAATTTGGACGCCACTTTTATTAAAGTGAATTTTTGAATAAAGTGAAATTCTTATGAGGCTTTTTGGGATGCCACCTTGAGAAGTTGAATGGTTTTGGGAAATTGAAGGGTCTCCTGTGTCTTTTGGTGTGCTTCTCAGGCATTTGAAGAGTTTGTGAGCTCTTATTTATTGAAGGTCTTTGCTCCAGCATTTCATCCATGAAAATTATGCTAAAGTTATGCTGTCAAAATAACAATTGACATATTGCTTCGAGGATGTCTACCTCCTAGCCTTTCATCCAATTTCGTGTTTGCAATATAACACCTAGTTGGCTACATTGCTGCTTCTCAACATCAAACTAGCAGATTAAGCATCAAAGATTAATGAATTTTGGAGTATTTTTCAGTTTTGGTTTCTTGGTTTTGCTACAGCTGAAGCTAATTTTTGTTCATAACTATTGGAGTGATTTTATTTCTGTTCTGGGTACTTGAGCAATCCATTTTTTGATACAAGGCACCACTTCCCTCAAAGAATTGGAATTTAATTCCAAGTATTTAATTTTATCTTGCAAAATTGAACTTCTAAGGAGGTCGTACCATTTAGAGGTGCATTGGGATTCGTGCTAAATAATTTGGAGTCTTTGGTGGCTGTTTCTGGATTGCATCTTGGGCGCTTGACCTCTAGGGAGCATTTGCAACTTATTTCAATCAATTCGGAGGTGAAATGAGTGAGTTATGAGTATTTTTCTGATTTCCAGTTTGCTGATAGGAATTTCCAGAACTCAGGATTTTACATCAGATTTATAAGTTTCCAGTTTTAATCATTTTTCAGTCATTGGAAAGCAAAGAACATTGTTGGAATTCATTCTTATCTCCTTACCTCATTTCTATATCATTGTAATTCATGTTTTTGCAGTCATTTTGAATTGTAAGGTTCTGATTAGTAGTACTAATCTAACCCATTATTATTGCTGCAACTACTTGATAAAATTCTCATTAAAATTACCCCTGGATGGTTTACCGCCAGTGTGGATAATCTGTCAGTAACATTCATACACCCACTTTCATAGTGGAGAATTCCCACAGTGTTGTGGATGCCCGCCGCAACGTATGAATTGTTTTTAAATGTAATCTTTCCCCCCACTGTTTGGTGGTAGAGTGGAAATGTTCTTCATGGCTGGTTATCCGCCTATCAGTTAATGTTCTTCATGGCTGGTTATCCGCCTATCAGTTTTTAAATTCAAAATTCAACACTCCGTCATATGTTAGCACCTCGCCCTCAGTGGGATCTTGAGTGCACATTCTTGACATTGAGTAGCTTTTTATTTCAAGTTCAGTTTTTAGTTTGATGCTAACGCTAATCCAGTTAACTATTGTTGGTTATGTGTGTTAAATTCATCAAAAAAATTGGGTAGCATATTTCATATAAACACAAAGAAGATTCATTAAAACACTAGAATACACATTCCCAGATTCATATGATGAACGAAAATAATAATGGATATAATATTGTGACAACAATGAAAAAATGCTATGCAAACCCACACACCATGAGATAGGCTATATCAATGCACTCAAACAAAGATACCAAGACTATGTTTGCATTTATTTGCACATGCTGCACAACTTGTAAATGCTCCATCACATCTGACCAATGACTTGCACAATGATAAAAAGGGTTACCAATCTAACATGCGAAAAATAGTAATAATAGGGAAACCACCCAAAACATAAGAATCAAATGCTCCATTTATTATTTTATTGAAGCTACATGACTTCTTAAACCCTTTTGTACAATGCTTGAATCTAGAAAGTCCTTTGTTCTCCCTTAGTTCTTCTCACAACGTAAAAAGAACTAAAAGAAAATGGACCCCTTTAAATATGAAAACATTGTGTTTATAACTTTTCCATCCATAACTAAATCGTAACTAAATCAACTACTTGGTGACTATTTAGACCTTATGAAGTATTTGATAAATTATTACAAAGTCTTTTTAATGAGTGCATTTTCAACTCATTAAAAGAAACATGTTACAAACATTAATAACAATGAATTTATAATAAAAATATGACTCTTTGTGTAAAATTGATGAGCTAATGACTATCATGTCATTATGTCAAACATTATACATGTGTTGAGTGTGTGTATACCTATAACCAACCAAAGCGTCTCCTACATTACTTTATCTAGATCTCCAAGTGGTATATCCATATATTTGCTTCATTTGTCCTTGTAACCGCCTCACCATATGACCAATCAACAACACAAAATTTATATCTTTCCGATTGAAATGAACAGATAATTCTAAGGCTCTTCATGAGGACGAAAAATATGAAGTGTTGCATATCATGCAATAAATGCATTCCATTGGACCTTATCTCATTGATACATGTTGTCAAGTAGTCCTGATGCTCTATTTGAGCTTCCATATTTTGCATATATGTCTACTAGTGCACTTGCATCTGCATTATCCCACTTTGATGGAGCAAGATTAGAATGTGGTCCCAAAACCTGCTAATTAATAGATTAATCCCCCTTGTGGAATTCAAAGCTAAATATATTGGCATTTTCATGTCCATTGTCACATGCAAAATTGTCATCTTTAAAAGATATTATTGTACAACATTCAAATTTAGCGAATATTCCAGTCGTGAATTGGTAGGTTTTATGGAATTCTAAACTTTTAGTCGAACATTGTGATTTTCTTTGAATTGAAATCCTTCATAGATTCCAAATTTTGAGTAGCAACACCTAAATTAGGAATGAAACCTTTTCATATGTAGGTGTTGTGGCAAATAATTTTGTGGGAAAATTTGTTTGAAGTGTGCATCCAACTTCGTGCATAACATGCCCATTCTTGTTGTTGTAAAAAATCTTGCAT
Organism: Sequoia sempervirens; assembly: GCA_007258455.2. Lineage (NCBI taxonomy): Eukaryota > Viridiplantae > Streptophyta > Pinopsida > Cupressales > Cupressaceae > Sequoia > Sequoia sempervirens. The sequence goes on along the minus strand of VDFB02143165.1, from coordinate 30,258 downwards.
ACCATTGTAAAACATCTAATGCTTCTTGATTAGTAATACTATGGTACTCAACACAACCAATATCCTTAAGGAAACTGTGCTCTAGTCCAACACCAGAATAATCTAAACCAAAACTAATAGAACGAGAATCAATAATTTGTCCATCTTCATCTTATAGTGAGTGGCCCATAATTCCATGCATAACACCCACCTCTCCTATTATTAAAATTACAACATGTTTCCCACTCTCTAAGCCGAACCCTACAACTTCCACACCTATCAACCTCACACTTTATATATAAACCAAAAAAACAAAAAAAACCATTAAATTATCCCAATGCATTGGAACCCTTGCCGATCTCTCTATAATTGCTACCTCAATCTATTCACAATAAACAAAAAGTAGAACTAAAAATATTTGTGGTTTTAGGGTTACTAGATTCTTGGGATCGAGACAAATTTTTGCAGCGTTACAAATGAATATTGAATTCAAAATTATTAATATTTGTTTGCAAGAGGGATGTGAGGGAATGTTTTTCCTGGCGTGAGACTACTTTGAGAGATGCTACAAAGCATGGCGCAATTGCTATTATAGTATCTAACAAAAATCATTCCATTATGGTTGATAGACACGCATATCTGTTCCAGAGCTCCAGTTTTGGTGCATGTCGAGAGTATGTTTGTAAAGGTCATGGAATTTGGTGTTACACGTACCAAATGAATTTACTTGATGGTTTATAACGTCTTTTTTAAGAAATTCCATCTTGTGAATATCCTACAATTCATGGCGTCCATGAGACCACATTTCTTTGAGGTATTTTTCCAAACAGTTAGCATGCCTTGCCTACGCTCCCATCTTTTACATGCGAGTCTGCTAGAGAAACGATAACTGTTGACGACATTATTCTCTTCTTCATGATTTGATGAATGCCCATACTCTGTTTCAAAGCGCTCATTTGGCGCAGTGTAGAAGGATGCTGGCAAAGGTTAGAGGATTAGGCTTTACACCTGCCAATGCATTTGCTTAGAAAGATTTCAAAAGCCTTTATAACAGCTCTATTATAAAAATCCGGTGCATTTATCAAAGGAAATTGTTGAAGAGATTCTCGGGACTCAAATAAGCATTTCAGAATGAAGCTGGTAATTCTCTTACGTAAAATAATCTTTTATACACAATGCTTTCAATTTCATTTTTTTCTCCTCATATATTCTTTAGTCCTCTGATCTCTCGCGTGCATTGCCTGGCAGACTTGCTTGAATACAGGAAAAGGTTACCATTTTCCAGCTTGCCATTTACTTCAGATGTGTGGGGTTCGAATCCTGCTGGAGTGTCCTCTCGATTTATCCGCTTTGCAGCTCTTTGTGCCCCTCAATTCCTCTTTGGGCAATCTATATCCGCAGCGAAAGCAACGAAGGATAAACACTGAGGGAAATGAAAGATTGAACTGTTCAGAGTCCTCACCGTTTAAATATTTTGAGGGTTCGGTGCTGATTGACGCAGAGCCTTGGTATAAAACGGTAGACGACTTGCACCTGTGGGACCTTTCCTTGATCGATGTGGTCTTGATTTCCAGTTCCGCTGGCATGCTTGGCTTGCCTTACCTTACTCGCAACAAGAGCTTTACTGCAAAGGTATGCTGTACCTTAGTGGTTTTCTTCAAGTTTAATTTTTTTTTTGTGATTTTCTATTAAGTTTTCTTTGCAGAATAGCCTTTACCTTAGATGCCACGACTGAAGGGTATCTCTTCAGTGAGTTCACTTGGGAGTTGTACTCTACCTTGCCCATTGACTTAATTGTTTTGAACTCTATGTTATTTGGTATATGTTTAATTCTTCTATAATCACGGATCAGCCAAGACTTTGATTTCAAACTCATATTTTCAACAATCTTGTAATTTATATTATTGTCTATGTTCATTTGAAAAACAAATCATTGTCTATTGTAATATAAGGAATATTAGGGGAAGATACAAAAGGGATTTTTAACAGCAGTGACAAGTTGCCGACAAGTCACAGTAGAAAACATGAAGGATTTTCGCATGCATAGGGAGGGAGAATCGACGACAAATATCTGGTGATTATGGATGGAAAAGGGGCAGTTCTTTTCAAGAGGAAGTAGATACTTTCTTTTCTGATGACCTTGTGCATTTCCGGCTGCTAAATGAAGACAGAAGCCCTTCCGATTATCTGATCAAAACCTGAGGGCTATTTGTAAGATAGGCCTCATAAAAGAACGCAGTTCTGGATCTGGAGTGTTTGATGGATGGGACTCTTAAAAACTTGAGGATCAGCTCAATGTTGGATGGTCTAGATATTAAAGAGACAAGTTTTAGACTTGGAGAAATGAATATCAAAATAGCTGTAAAGATCCAAGTAATATAGATCCTAGACAAAACCCTAGATAGAGCAACTCAAGCACTCTTTGATAGTTTTTGAAATCCTAAGTGGATCTAGACATGCTGAAACTACAAATCAATTGTTTCCAGATTTAAGATTGCTTTCTCACAAGGTATTAGATGAAATATTCCCCTTACTTTTTTCCCCAAAATTAGACACACAAACCAGCAACAAACCACTGCTTAGCGTTAGCTCCAAATGCAAATCAGCATGGAAAGTAACTCTAACCAAGAATGTTCACCAAGATCCCAATGTGGGCGAGGTGATAGCATATGGTCAAATGATCATTAGGTATAAACCGAACTGAAATTACAATTGATCTGCTGATGCAGGCATCCACAAGCAGTGGGAATACTCCACTTATACAGTGGGTGAGATTATTACATTATTAAGGCGGCAAGCCAGCCATTAAATCCTCTCTTCGATTTATTTCGTGGGGGGAAAACAGTCCACACAACCACTTATTTTGTGGGGGGAATTTACAAACAAGAAAGATGTTTATTCTAAAACTCAACCACTCAATTGTGGGAGTGTAATCAAGTATAAATTGTAGCAATAAAATGAAACAGCCGTTAGTACTACTAACTAGCTTTACAATGAATAGAAATAGCTGCAAATAAGAGAGATAAGCTTCTAGAATGTTCTTTATCCACACTGGCGGTAAACCATCGAGGGGCTACAATGATGCAAATTAATTACAAGAAAATGCAGCAAATTAAAGAACTGAAACAGTACTATTATTTTCAGTTTTACAATGAAAAATAACTGCAATTTTCAAGTGTTTTTACCATCATTACAATATACAATTAAATGATGGTTTCTTCAATGAAAAACCTCTCAAATAATGATGCTAGAAGCCAAAATCAGAAAATTATAACAATCTGATATATAGATCTGCAATTTGGAAATGTCTATTAGCAATTAGAAAAACCAAACAAATGCTCACAACTTTATGAATATACTTCCGAATTGATTGAAACGAAATGCAATGGCTCTCTAGAAGGTTGGTGCCCCAATTGCAATGAATAACCAGCATCAAAACTCTTCTATTAATTTGGCACGAATTCCAATGTGCTCTTGAAAGGTACGGCCTGCCTGTAAGGGCGATTTTTCTTGGAAAAATCATACACATCAAAATAAAATATGATATTCTCCAAGATTGGTCGCCATGTGCTTAGAAAAATCATACACATCAAAATAAAATCTGATATTCTCCAAGATTGGTTGCCATGTGCTTAGAAAGAAAGAGAGTCAATACCCATAACCAAAATAAATTCATATCAAAAGTTGCAAATGAAAATCTACTTCAGCTGTGTAACAACCAGCAAGTACAAAACTGATAAAAATCACCAATTCCTTCACTTTGATGCTCAATGTGCACTTCTGTCAATCCACCACCTAGGGAACCATAGTTTCAGGCCCGAAGAATGGAGTAGAATTGCTAAGCTTTCCCTTAGCCGGATTCTGGATTTCAAACCAGCAACATAACTTTACAATATTTCCAAAAGATAATTAAATCTTCAAACAACAGCAATACATAAGCTTCAATTGGGAATTGAATCACTTCAAATTCCAAGAAGTTGAATCACTTCAACTTCCAAGAGGGACGCCACCTTTAAGTATTTTACTTTTTGAAATAATAAAACTTTACTCAACCTCCTTTAGGCGTCCAACTTAATAATGCAATAATAAAGCATTTAATAAATCATTAAATGCACAATTGACCTCATAATGTCCCCTCTTTAAAACAATATGAAGTTATCACTGCTAGGCGTGGGGTACAACTGAGTAACATAAAATTGACTAAGTATAAACTTAGTCCATTGAGATAACCAAAGCCAAATTGAAACTAATGGTTAGCAAGATGACTTGAGCTGAATTGTTGATGATGCTACTGCCAAATTTAGACTTACTATAAATAGCCAACTGCTATAAATAGTAAATTTACATCAAAACAACATAAAGCCAAACTAAACATTGAACTGCAAAGGATTGAATTGCTGCTAGACAGATACTGCCAAAAGATAGACTTGCTAAAAATAGCAAACTGCTATAAATAGTAAGTCTGCACAACATCCTCTGAATGCCAACTGAGCAATATTTGAAAGAGGAAACCCTAGTTTTCTGCTTCAGCTTAGCCTACGGATTTCCGGAAATAGGCTAAATCCAAAAGAAGAGCGTAGGGCTAAAATGGGGACATTACATTAGAATTGTCATATTTGAGAATGTATGAACTTCTACATAGACACAATCATTACCATGTTGGGTAGTATGGTAGTGTGAGAGGAAGTCCATGGAAATGGATCTCCATAGTCTTGTGGTAACCAACAAAGTTGTGTACAAACTACAAACCTTGCTTCTTGTTGACTAGTTTGGCAATTGTGTATGCAATACGAACTTGATGCATTTGACAACATTTGACCTAAGGTGTGACCAAAATAAGTTCTTTTGTAACACTGCAAGAGTTGTTTCAACTCCAAAGTGTCCTATAACCTTTCTAAAATGAGCTTCCCATATTAATTTCTCTCTACCTCATGCATAAACACAAAAGTGCCCAAGGTGGTATAGGAGTCCATCCTTCAAGTAGAAATTTGGAATTGAATTTCTGCAAAGGAAATTTTGATCGATATTTGCAAAAATCCATGTTAGATGGATACAATTTGACCATTCGCTAACTTCATGTCCACATGCATCAATTACAAAAAAGAGAGCTTGAATTGGTGGATGACTTAGACAAAATGTGAATGGATTGGAACTTCCCTTCCTATGTTGATGTTTAGATAAAATTGTTGAAGATAAATTGATCATTTTTGATGCCGCTCTTGTTGTAACTTTTTTTGGATCTACAAGAATAGAAGCGGCTTGTGATTTGTGTGGATCACAAATCACATTCTCCTTGCCCAAGATATAATGCTTCCAATGCTTACACACTTGAACAATAACATAAATATTGCAATCATATGTTGGGTAGTTTCTTACTGATGTGGTGAATGTTTCTCTATGGTAAGCAATTGGGTGACCATGTTTAGTGAGGACTGCTCCAAGTGTATAACTTGATGCATTGGTCTCGATCTCAAATGGTTGTTGAAGATTGGGTCATGTGAGTATTGGTGTGGAATAGAGTTTGCATTTCAATTCTTCAAATGCTTTTTGTTGTGTGATTGACTATATGAATTTTCTTTAGTGTTGCCTTTGGTAACTTGGTTTAGAGGCCAAATAGCATGAGAAAAACAAAGTACAAATCTCTCGTGTAAAATTGCTAATCCCAATAAGTTGCGGAGCTTTTTGAGATTCTTGGTTATGGCTATTCTTGAATGACTTGAATCTTGGCTAGGTCCACATGCACTCCTTGTGCATCTACTATGTATCCCAAATATGTATCTCCCCCTTTACAAATCAAATTTTTTCCATGTTTGCATACAACTTATGCTTCTGCAAGTTGTCAAGCACTTGCTTTATTTGGTGCAGATGTTCATCCCATGTTTTGCTGAATATTAGGATGCCGTCAAGGTAGACTACAACAATTGAAGTGGTAGATGGCTTGAGAATGTCATTCATCATTTTGCATGATGTAGCTAGGGTGTTAGTTAAGCCAAAGGGTATGACTAGTCATTCAAAGAAGCCTTCTTTTTCCTTGAATGTTGTCTTCTAGATGTTTGAAGATTCAAAAGGAATCTAATGATGTCTCAACTTAAAGTTTATTTTGGTTCAAAATTTTGCATTGTGGAGATGGTCTAGCAAGTCCTCAATCTTTGGAAGAGGGTATTAGTTCTTCATTATGATCTTGTTGAGAGCATTGTAATCAATGCTCAAACTCCATGTGCTATCCTTTAGTGCAAACACAATTGGGCTATTGCAAGATGATGAGCTACGCCCGATGTGTCCTTTATTTATGAGTTCATGGATTTGTCATTGATCTTTTTAATCACTAGAAATGGTTTGTGGTATATAGGAGCATTCAGTAGAGATAGTCTAGGAATCACATCAATAGTATGCTTTATTGCATAGTGTGTGGGTAGTTCCTTTGGTGACTCAAAGATATCCTTGTATTCTTCCAATTTCTGATTCAACATTGAGGTGTCTGTTGTTGCTTCTAGAGGAATTGTGGTATGAATTGGTGTCGCTTGGATGTTCTTAGTTTAGGTCTCACCGTTAAACGCACAAACTTTTTACTAGAATTGACTAGCTTCAAACACAGTTTGGTGCTAATGAGTGATAACTTAGGAACTATTTATGGTGTGTAGCTGTTGCAAGGTGTGACCCTTGGTCTTCCTTGCAGCACTAGCGCTTGGGTTTGTGACATGGTCTAACCACCTCCTGTGGTTCTTAACCGAGGCTTGCATCGGGCATTGACAGGTTGATCTTTTGGTGCAACGGCAAGTCCAACAATTGGTATCAGAGCTGGTCACAAGTTCAAACCCCACGCTTGTGCTGGGGGGGGATTGTTGCACGGTGTGACCCTTGGTCTTCCTTGCAGCACTAGCGGTTGGGTTTGTGACATGGTCTAATCACCTCCTGTGGTTCTTAACCAAAGCTTGTATCGGGCATTGATAGGTCGATCTTTTGGTGCAACGACAAGTCCAACAGTAGCATCTCTTATCACTATAATCTATGACAACATTTCTAGGATTTGCTTCATAGATTGCATGTTGATGGTAAAGATATGGTTGCCCAAGTAAAACATCACATATCTCTAATGTAGCGACATCAGAGGATTGTATCTTGGAAAGGCTTGATTTTGTACACTAGATAACATTGTTGAGCAACACATTTCTCGTATCCTACACTGAACCATCCAATGGAGTATTGTTGTGGGTGAGGCATTAGTGGCATGTTCAATCTTTGAATTGCTTTAGGAGAAATTTGGTTCTTACTTTTGTTGTCAATGATGAAGTGTACTAGTTGACCATTCAATCCGCATTTGAGAATGGAACAATCTTTCTACTTCCTCTATGTCTGCAAGGGAAATAGAGTTGTTTATGGTATTGGCTATAGCACTAGGTTCAAGTTCCATGATTTGCTTGCCCTTGTTTAGTGTTGTAGAGCTTACATTTGCTACTTCAAGCCGCACAAGTAGGGTCTTTTGAGCATGGCATTCTTATCGGAATAATTGCTAGAGTTATGAAATAAACACCAATTGCTATTCTTGAATTGCATGTCTTGGTCATTTGACAACGGTTTCTTCTTTTGTGAATGGCATTGAGAGCCATTCCCTGGTGTAAGAATTAGAATCTTCAATCTTAGTCTTGACTTTGACCTTTGCTTCAAACTTGCAAGCAAATCTATAGGCTTCTTTGATTGAAAAGTTTTGTAGGAAAATTCATATTTGATTGGAGATGTGGTCTCAAGCTTGATCTAAACTTCAAAACAAGGTTTTGCAAGGAATCCTAAACACATGGTTTGGACACCAATGTATGAAAGATATCTCTATATTCCTACACCAGTTGATCTTGACAGTGTGTCTATAGGTGTGTCTAAGTCATCTTCATGCATTGTGTAGTATTTATTCCACCATTTCTTTATAGATAAAGGTCATGAGCACACACTTATATTGAGAGGGAGTGGGGGGTTGAATCAGTATATGACAATTTTTTTCTTTTTCAATAGTTAACAACTATAACAATATCAATCACACAAGATCTAGTAATTATGCAACACAAGAACACAAGATTTACGTGGAAACCCTTACGGGAGAAAACCATGGCAAATATTGCTTTTATATAATTCTCTTTTACAATCTTTGTAGGCACCAACCTATAGGAGACACCAATCCCCACAACTGAGCACCAATTCAGCAAGAGACACCAATCTCTCCTTTTGGGAAGTACCAACTTCCAATTGAATAAGTATTCTCCTTCTCAAACCATGTCTTCTTCAATGAATGACAAACTCTTTCTATGCCTTCATAAAATCTGATTATACAAATCCTCTCTCCCACAAATTTGATGATCTCTTTCAAGTCTGTATATACATCTTTTAGATCTGCATATATCTCTTTTATCACTGCTAGTGTATATAAATTATCTCTATCATGCAACACACTACTTTTCCACAATATCTTATTCCTTTTTATATCTTCTTGCCTCTATTAAGAGAGGCATCCTTTCATAATGAATGCGTTCTTTCCAAAGGATGCATCCTTTTGTTAATAGACCCTTGAGCTGATCGCTCACTTTATTAATCTTTATTGCTGCCTTTAGTAATCTTTACTGCTGCCTTATACATATTAATAACTGCCCTTTATTAATGACTGCATTATACTTACTAATTGCTGCCTTAACTAACATATAACTATCATCTTAATTGCTATCTTTATCTTATATAGAATCGCTCATGTCTTCTATTAATCTCTGTCTTCTCTTATATTTAATCTCTGCTGTATTAGAATCACCTTTAATTGCTGCTCTTGTGAATCACTATTACACATATGACTTGAGCGATTAAACCTTTATTTGTATGCCTTTGTCTTGGGTGCTAATAGGGAAGTCGGCCAAGAATGAGTTTATTAGTATGTTAACAAAACACAAGTATTTCCTCCTTGGGCAGCAATAAAATAGAATGCTAAAACATGGGCATTAATATGAGGAGGTTGGCTGTCATTAATTGGAGATGATTTAGTCGATCAGCATGAACTTGAAATCTCCCCTTTAATGCCACAATTAGCTATTAGTGGCCCTTGTCCTGTATAATCGGTTTCTTTCTTGAACAGCAAGAATCTTCCTTTGACATAGATCTCATTTGACATCAATGACAATGATGTCCATACGGCTTTGACGTCAATGACAATATTGCCAACAAAAGGAACTTTCAAAAGAGTGAATGTAACATTTTCTTGATTAGAGCAATGATTAACCATGTAGTATGAGTTGATTAGTTTAAGCTAGTTATCTAGGGCGTTTGCATTTATTTTTCCTTCATACACAGGGATGTCTAGATTGACTTGTACATTGTATGCTGTTTGGATACCAAATGGTTGATGTGAATTGGAAGAACTTTGAACCTACTTGGAAAGTATTGAGAACCTATCAACAATACCCACTTCTTGTGCATGGCATTTTTCTAATTCTTCTCATTGTTTTTATAATTCATCTTCTATCATTTTCTAGAACATCTCTGAAGTTAGTGTTATTGATTATTTGTCTTCCATCTAAGAATGTGTAAGAAGTTATGACTAAGGGCACAAGTTTCAAGCCCTAACTTCTTGTATCTAGACCTCATATGATTGGGCATACAAAAATAGACAAATGTTAGATACACCATGATACCACTTGGAAGTGATGGGAAGTGTGTATTTCTCTAATACCATTAAACTAGGGTGTAGGGGGAAATCTTGTGAATAACTCACTAATGGATTTAATGGGGTTCTATGCCGAAATAATTTATGGATGATGGAGATGTATGAGAATAGATGTGTGATACCTTTGTCCTCTAACTACAAAGAATGGCAATGTACATTAATATGTAGAAAAGGGAGATGAAGTGTTGGTTGAATATAACCATTTCATATCTACCTCACAACCCTTCACAATTGCTTGACAACTGCTGAAGTTGAGTTAGGATTTGTGGTTCAACTCATGGGTGTTGAACATGATGATGAACCTATTGACAAAATCACAAGGGTTGTTGAGTGAAACCTCATTTTTGTGGCATGATCGAGTGACCCAAATCCTCTCGGATGTATTATCCTCTATAGGGCGTTAGTTCAAATCCATAATTTTTTTTGCAATTACTTGAATCCTAGCTTTTTCTGATCACCAAGCTCTTGATGTGGGCAAGATGAGAGCATATGGAGACTAGAATGAGGACAATGGAGAGTAATAGAAATATATTGGTGGCTGGCTGACCAATTTACAATAGAAGCAAAGTCATAGAATTTCAATTGATCAATGCCAAAATGACCAATAGTGATATGCAAATTCCAATCAAGCCAAACTAGTTGAATACAGGCATAATTGTGTCAATACCAAAATGGCAGACTATATCACTCGATTCTGATACACGCCAAGCCAGTGGATAATAATTGAAAACTAATTGGATCCAACAGAGAAACCGACTAGAATTTTTTACAATGATAACAAGGATTCGGTGGTGAACCGTCTAGGATCTTCAATTCTAAAATAAAGTAATTGGTGGTAAACCGTCGATTGATTACAATATTGTGTAAGATTAGGATTGCGATTTTCTTACAGTATCATAATTAAATTAGTAGTAACATTCTGAATCATGATTAACTTCTTTAATCATCAAATATATCAAAATAAGATATCTCCAATACTGAAAATATAAATAATATCATATCATGGAATCTGGAGAGATGTCTAAAGCTGAATGAGTTTTGTAACTGAGGACTAGAAAACAAAAGATAAATTGTTTCTAATAAATCTGAATGGCCTTGCTAAAGTGGTACGACCTTTTTCTTGATTTGTATGCTAAAACAACCTCCAAAGAGGCAGTGATTAGAAATAAGAGCTTCATGGCCAACAAAGGGAGCATTACAACCTGTTATCAAGTAGTATGGTTAGCTTGTTCATCAAACTTTGTTGATGTATTCAGCACCTTCCAATCTATACGGACTCATCATCCTTAATATTTGACTGTGATTTGACCAACAAAGGGTAGGCAAGTACAATATTCACATTCAAAAATTATGGCCAACATATATAGAGGTTAATTGCAGTGATTCAACTCTTATCAGCTGCAGTGATTAATAAATTCCAACCGAAGTCAGCTCCCAATGACAAAGAAACAATCAACAATAATTAATTATATCATTTTTGCAGTTGTATAGTTTGTTTTGAAGTGGCATGGACTGCAATAAAATGATATACTTGTTGGAAAAGATTCCCAACTGGAACAGCCTGTGTAAGGGTCTGAAACACTGCGACCAACACAAGGAATGTACAGCCAGGAGCTAGGACAAGGACGACAAAAAACTCAGATTTATAACTTGCAATATATTCACCAATTGTATGACTAGCATTGGATAGAACCTCTCCAAAAAATTGAAAATAGAGACAACATTTTTATATCTTAATAAACCCCAAAGTGAAACAAAAAACTGGAAGCAAACATGGAATACTGAAAAATCACTAAAAACCTCACCAAATTGGAAACTATGAATCTGGAAATCTTTATTTGTTGAAGCACACTAGCAATCCCTGAGCGGAACTACATTGGAAGGCTAGGAGTGTTTTCATCCTTGAAACCAAAAATATCAGAGGGTTTTTGTCCTCTAAAAAGAAAGAAGAACTCATGCTCATTCTTGGAAAATGAAATTATTTGAATGAGCAAGAAGACTCTTTTTGAAAACAATTCTCTCTTTTATAACTTTATTTTGAGAAAATAATATAATATTATTTTCTTTTTTCTAATTATTTCCTCAAATGCATGGTTGACAGATTTGAATAGCAGAAGTCATCACAATTTTCCCTAATGCGATGCCTTTTTATGTTTGGTTTACTGCTAGTCTTGTTGTTTTTATTTTACACGTCTATAACCATCTTATATCTTGTGTCTTTAATTTTTTAATTTTTTTAATACAAGGTACTGTTTTGATGGGACAAATACAAATACAAGGAAACAGTTACTAACTTCTACTTAAAAGGAGCTGCAGTTAAAATTAGGGTATGCTTCGCATTCAAAATCTGCAGCAATCTAGTCAAGTGCTCAACTAACATGCTGTGCTGCTATAGTGACATATTCAAAAGTTAGTGGGGAAACAATAGCTTTTGAAGCGTTTAGCCACATAGAATCTTATGGTCGAGGAGGTCATTGAACATCTTTATATTTGCTACACTAATTATTATGACGTCAACCTATAACTATGACCAGATGTCAATGATCTTTTTGATGGATTTCTACTTTGTACATGTAAGTGGCTCATTTAATCATTGGTTTCCTTTCGATTTCCTGTTCTTACCAAGGGTCTGTCAAATAATGACAATAACATATTTTCTCAATTCTTATTGGAATACTTTTGCCTATAACCTGGTTGATCTAAAATTTTAGTTGCATACAAGTGTCACAATTATTTCCATAAAATCTGTATGTTCATCTCTTACTGCTTGTTAATATGCAGATATATGCTACAGAGGCAACTGCTAAGGTGGGCCAGTTGATGATGGAAGAGCTTCTTGCCATGCATTTAGAGTTTGTTCAGATATACGGTCTATCAAATACTGTGTTACCTTTATGGTTGGACTTCAGAGAACTTGAAGCAGCATCAGTGAAGTTACGAGAGAGAGTATATGGAGAAGATGGCATTGATATTGGAAACTGGCACCCCTTATACAGGTATATGCCAAAATTAACTGGTTTTCAACAGATGCTTTTACTTGTTTTAGTTGGAAGTAAAGAATCAGCCTTGTTTTGGTCTTTTATGCTCATCATCTCCTTATAGCATTTCCTGTCCAAAATGAAATTTATTTTTTCTATCATCAAGACCCTGCAGTCAACAGCATTTTTGCAGCATCCGTTTACTTGACACCAATTTAGCTTTAACACCTACTCAGGGTGGCACCAAGTCAGTGCTAATGGAGTGAAGATGGCATCAATCTCTCAGTACCCACAATAAAATGAATCATTTCATCTTCTCTTGGCATCCTTTCATTTTCTATTCTATATGGTTTTTACATAGAAACATAATGCATTATTGGGAGAGACAAATTTGTATAGTTTAACATGTCTTCACATAGTTTTGTATCGTGTAAAAAATTCCTGAATAAAACTCTGATTTATTCTCCATGATTCCATTCTACCATAGAGTCTATGCGGTAGTATACTGCCTGTATATACCACAGAAGCAGATATCTTTCTCGGGAATTTCTCAGCAAACCAAAAGATAAAAATATTTTCAAATTTTTGCAATAAAATTAGGAACCCAAGAACCATAGAAAAAAAAGGAAGAGAAATAACTGATGCTTTTTAACATAAAGCTGTTCTGATTGCATAGAGCGAAAGAGTGAAAGTAAAGGAGAGTGTATGCCATGAATTTTGAAGTATGGATTTTCCTAATCTATTTTGTTATCAATATCATTGATTACAGTGCACACAGTTTAGTGCATAGCTACATGGTTTGATTTTGTTGTAACTTGTATGATGTATCCAATCTGAAACTTGGTGATTGTGCTGCTTGATACACATTCTAAATTGTCAATTTATTGATCGTGTGTCAAAACTAAATCCATATTGATAGTTACTCTTGAAGAAGTAATAAAGGTGTCGTGTCCTGGTCTGGTTTTTCAATCTAAAAAATTCTTGCAGATTACTCATGATTTTATTTGTTTTGAGATTAAAATGCATAAGTTCTTGACAGAAGGTAACTGAGGCTTGAATTCAAAAAAGGAACAGACTGGCATATAAGAAAGCAAACATCTTCAGACACACTTTCAGCTTGATTTCGCTAGTAGGAAATCATGCTCAGTCAGAAGTTTCAAGGGTTGAAGACAATGCACACACACATATGTTTGCAAGTAAACAACCATGTTTAACTGGACAGACATATGTCCAGCCAAAGAAATTTCTTAACTTCTCACATTCTTCAATTCTTGATTTAATTGCACTACGGTCTTTTCCAACTCCTTCCTTAGTGGTACAATCTCAGATTCTAACTTTTCACAACTTTCTTCCCTTTCCTTTAACTGGCTTTTCATTCCTTCCTCAATCCTTTTTGCCTCTTCACATTCAACTTTCAAATCTAGGATTATTTTCTTAGTTTCTTCCTCATTCCTTTTGCTTCTTCATATTGTACTCTTATGTCCATGATTGTCTTCTCAGCTTCTTCAAGGGTGTGACGACCAAACCCGTGCGTCAAATTAAAATTTTTCCAAAACAACAACAAAAGTAAAGACAATGCCATTTCAATAAAAATTTTCTTTTCATTTTCCAAAAACATGATATAACTTTTTGCATTTTAACTATTTCTTTTCAAAAGAAATTCACAAAATAAATAAGAACAAGATACCTACATAGCTCGTAAGCTTTTGGCACAAATAGAAGTAAGAAGGTCTAGGAGAACGTCCTATCAAATCTTGGTTCATCGGCCGCTTGTTGAGGAGGAGAAACATCACTCGGGCACTTTTCCGCCAACCACGGACTTATAATGCAGTCCCCCGCACAATCATTTTACAATGAACGACCCTCCCTTCAAAGAAGAGATTGGTGGGCTATCCTTTAACGATTACCAACTGAGCATAGTGCTGTGTTCCTACATATCTAGGTTCTGTGCATACGACAACTCTTGAATTAGTATGTATTCCGGGATCACGGCGAACTGACAGTGTAGTACCACAACTAAGCGTAAGTTGTTCCTAACTTTGGCCAAAGTGTTTACATTCAATAAGAATATAGGTCACTATCACATGCACTAGCCAGGGTAAGTTAAGTTGTTCCTAACTTTGGCCAAAGTGTTTACATTCAATAAGAATATAGGTCACTATCACATGCACTAGCCAGGGTCAATTTGACTTAAGGTTTCCTTACTCTACGCGTAGGTTGGTCTAATCGGGGTAGTCTGTACCCTAGACGTCCTACTTCAGGCTAACTTCTAGAAAGGAGGACAGCTTAACTAGTACTCACAATTATCTCTCCTATACTAGACATCTTCATCCTAGGAGCTTCATTAACTTGACTAAGTTAATCTACAAACTTGTTGTGATCGGTAACTTATTAAACACTCTCAATTCTTCCCTAGTATTGAATAGCTACTCGAAATCATACACTCCTTATATAAAGTTCATACAAGTAAAGCAATTTACTCCTTAATGTATCTATGAACCTAGTGTAAATTGTACACTAATGCAAGCAAGAGCTAATAGTAGTAAACATGCAATACCCTTCCTATATCACAAATTACTCCTTGTATAAAGAACTAAAAGCAATTCTTAAACTTTGCACCTTTTGTAGTTATTCTTTTAGAAATTCGTTCTAAAGTATAATGAATAGAACTACTACCACTTCTTATCCTTGTACATTCAGATGATGTGAAATCAGACTTTTATTTAGAAACTCTTCTAAAGTATAAAAGAAGAATAGCGCGCATATTTAATTACAGAATTATATTTAGAATTTGGTTTAAGAATATGAAGAAGATTAGCATGCTTGGTATATGCTTTCCACAGATGCTGATCTAGAGTGAGTATGCTGCGCTTTGAGCCTCCAACCACCTCTATTTCTGATAATGAACTTTTAAACACAGCTGAAGATAATCTCAGCCCTTCACTTTTAAACTTAGAAATGGTGAATGACAAAAGTGATTCTCTGTCAATGTGAATAATGCTCTCAGAATTTGATGAGTACTTTCACAGCAAAATAAACTCTCACAGCTAAATAAACTCTCACAGCTAAAGATGGATACTCAGAAAATGTTTTGCAATCTTAAGAAAATGAGCAACTCTAATTACAAAATTGTGTGAAGTAGAATGAGCTGAGTGGCTCTTATATAGGCTTCTGGCTTCAACCAATTCCCTCTTCTAAAGGCGTCCAAGCTGCCAACAGGGTTTTTGAATGGTTCAAACATGAAATGTGGCAACCCTAGAGAAGATTTGACCTCATTTTTGTGACAACAGATGATGAATGGTTCAATTTGCACATGATAAAATCTCGAAATGTGACACCTACAGGAAATAGTGCGATTCAATAGGTATAGATAAATGATGATAAATTCAGAGAAAAAGTCCCTTGTTCCATGGCATCCACACTTCCTACTTCCCAGGCTGTAGTCGATCCATTCAAACTGTGCTTCAATGCTGGCCATGGTCGCACGCTTCTATAGGCGCGTTTTCATTTTCACGGAAATCCTCTCATTTCATTTTTATTTCCCTTTCTATAGTTTGTAAAGTTTAAATGAAATATTTCTTGCTTTGCCCGTGTCTCTTTTCAAAAGTGCGTTGCATTTTGATGTGCCATAACTTGGCTTTTGAAATAAAATCGATTTCAATAGTTTATCTTCATATTTTCATGTGTTGATAAAAATTCTCCACTTCATGATTTTTAAAATAAAGTGCCACTTAAAACTTTATTGATTTCCATTCTAATATTTCATAAATCACTATATATTTATATATTTCTTTTATTATATTTAATATATATATTTATATAGTTTTATTTTACATAATATATATCTATGTATATATATTTAAATTTAGTAATTTAAATAAACTTATATACATATATATATATATTTTGTAAAAACTATATTATATATATGTTTTATATAATAATAAATATAATAATAAATATATATACATACCTTTACATACATACATTTATACACACATACATATTTAATTACTAAGTATGTATACTGTGAGCTAGTCAACATACTTTCATTATACATACCTATGTATATGTAATTCCGAGGTAATATCAACATAGTTTTATTCATATTCTCGTATAAACAACGGGTTGGTTGTGGGTATGTATACATGTATATTTGTTTGTATACTTTCCTCTATATATACGTATTCATAAGTGTATTTATATCGATGCACATGTACGGCATATCCGTTTGCTCTCATACGTTTGTATCAACATGAATATACTTATGGATACGTGTATATAGCGTATACATGTATACATGCCTACCTCCTAACCAGTAACATTATTCCACATATAGTTACACTAGCAAGCATCACTTATTCATGCATTCAGAAGAAGATAAGACTCCTAATGTCAACAAACAAGCCTACGGATAACTTACCCGTAACTCAACAAACTGACTTAGCTTACTTAGTCTAAGGGACGTGCGTGAATGCTCAATTGGTACTCGTTATTGTTTACCCGACCAAGCTCCTCCCCGAGTGATATCTCTCTTCTGCCTGGAGGAATTAACCTGTTTCCTACACATCATGACATGACAATGGAAGTCATATGCTCAAACAAAGCAGTATACATAAAACATCACAAAAAGTTAGAATACATTATTCCATAACTTATATGCCACATTCATTCAAGAATTACATCAATAGAAGTATCAAACAAATGAGACAATCATTTAAACAGGACACGTTCATTTGATAAAAAGAACCATATGTTTTATTCATCTAAAAGATTCAAACATTACAATGCATTTCCCTATGCAGTAGTAGCTATACAATTCGGGGTGTAACAAAGGGCTTGTGATACCTTCGCTTTGGACTTACTTTCTTCTTGAATTTTTGATTTTAGACATGCATTTCTTCTTTTAAGTGAATGAATCTCATCGTATGCATGATAAATTTCTTCCTCAAGATCCACTTCTTCATCAACCTCATTCTTATTATTTTCCACATCCTTTTTATCCTCCGAATTCTCAATATCATCCTTAATCTCTATCGTCATGAATAGTATCTCTTCTTGATCACTGTAAAATTCATCATCACTTTCTTCTGATCTGTCATCATATTCATCGGAGTAAAGGCTCCTCTTTTGCCTTCGGAGTTATTGTTTCTCTCAGACTTTTTGATTATAGCTCTTCCTTGATTGTTGATATCCTCTTCCTTTGTTCATATTGTAATTTTCTTCATTGTCGTTCTCCATCTTCCCTTGCGGACGCTTAGAGGCAAAATGCTTTAGTCTACCACAATTATAACATACAATAGAAGACTTACGTGTGCCCTTCTTCAACCTCCTCATGAAGTG
This sequence comes from Sequoia sempervirens, assembly GCA_007258455.2. NCBI lineage: Eukaryota > Viridiplantae > Streptophyta > Pinopsida > Cupressales > Cupressaceae > Sequoia > Sequoia sempervirens. Next base: position 12,264 of record VDFB02143165.1, on the reverse strand, counting down.
AGCTTCTTCTTTGTCTATTTCACCAGATTCATCATTAGGTTCATATACCTTTTCCTTTCCTCTTTGAGCTATCTTGAAAGCTGCCTCTCTCTTTGGTGGTTTATCTTGAATCCTCATTTCGTAGGCAGTTAGGGTGCCGTGCAAATCATCCTTGGTCAATTTATCCAATTCTTTCATTTCTTCGATTGTGGAGATTTTAGAATCAAACCTCAGAGGTGGAGATCTCAATATATTTTGTACAATAGTTGCTTCATCAATCTTCTCACCAAGTCCCACCATGGTGTTAACAATTTTGTCAACTCAAAGAAAATATTTAGCTATGTTCTCTTCTTCTTTCATTCTAAGGATTTTAAATCTTGCCTTGTGGGTTTGAAGCTTAGCCTTTTTCACTTTTGCATCCCCTTCATAAATGCTATTTAGCTTATCCCATATTTCCTTTGCAATTTTGCAATGCATCACCTTTATGAATTTAGATTCTGCCAATCCACATAATATGGCATTCATAGCTTTTGAATTGTTTTCACTTTCTCTTTTAGCATCTTTGTCCATAAAATGAGTCGTAGGTAGAGTATATCCATCTTCCACAGATTGCTAGATGTCATATCCCAAAGCACTAAGATATGTCTTCATTCTTAAGCTCTAGAAAGCATAATTAGTTCCATTAGATAATGGTGCCTTGTTTGATGAGAATCCATGTATTTCTTGTACGGCCGTTAGTGCTCTCCTCAAATCTACCTTTTAGTTGTTAGGTTAACTTTGAAGGAATCCGCTCTAATACCAATTGATGAGCACATGGTGATACTAAGAGGGGGGGGGAATCAATATCCAACAATCTTTTACTTTTCAAACTCAATTAATTACATCAACTATACATATGCAAGGTCTAGCAATTAAGTATACAATGAGAACACATGATTTACGTGGAAACCCTTTCGGGAGAAAACCATGGCACAATATTGCTTATATATATATCTTCTTTCTTCTTCTTGTAGGTTCCAACCTACTAGAGACTCCAATATCCACTTGACAGAATTATAGACTCCAACCTATTGGAGGCTTCAACCCCCACACAAACTGAGCTTCAACCCAGCAAGAGGCTTCAACCTATTGGGGGCTCCAACCCCCACACAAATTGAGCTCCAACCTAGCAAGAGGCTCCAACCTCTATTTGATTGGCTCCAATCTATTAATCCTTTAATGGCTGATCTTGTTCTCTTTAACTCACAATTTGATTACAACTTCTGGTTCTGTATGATGTAAGTCTTCCCTTTTCAAATCAGGTTTACACACATACTTTCTTCTCTCACAAATCTGATCCAAACTTCCTTCCTTTATAAATCTGATCACCATTCACAAGTCTGATCCAATTTCAAATCTGATCCAAATCGTGTACTTTTTCTTTTCACAAATCTAATCACTATCTCCAATTCTGAATGATATAATTCTATCTCTTACAAATCAGTTTCAAATACATATACTTCCCTTCCTTTACAAATTTAATTCAAATGATTCACACTCTTTTTCATATATTCAATATAAATCTGAGTTACTCTTCATTTTTGCTGTTTTGGATCTGTTTTTATTCACATAATATTCATTGAATGCTTATTGCCTTTATATCTAAATATCATTGCTTTTATACCCTGTTGGTGTTTCCAATTGATTGTCTGGGTTTTCCTAAAAGTTAGCTAGTTTTATCCTCAGAAACCCTAGGTTAGTGGCCAACGAATAGGAGATAGATTTACAAGCTCTCCTTTGCACTTTGGGTTCTGCAAAATCAAAGTGGGTTCCCCTATAACATCTTGCAACAATAACAACCTGCAATGATGCCTTTGCTAACAGATTCTTCACACTAACTTGCAAGAGGTGCTCTTGATGGGCTAAATCATCTTATGAATCCTCTATATAACTTATTTTGGCTTAGAGTGTAGATTTTGAACATAACACAAATGAAAAATACAGTAAAGTAAAATTGTTTGGATTTTATATCTGATTCTATCTCAGATTTAAACTTTGAGTTCTAGATTGACCAGTGCCTTATACACACAGAGTCCAGAAATGAAGCAAACTCCCACAATAGACTGACCCTTGGCTTTTAATAACCTTACTGCATTACAACAAGAAACCAACAAATGAACAATACTATCAAACTACTTAAAGATCCAAATTGTAACCACACAACCCAAATAAATGAACTGAAAGCAAAATTACTCCATTCCTTGAACATAAGCAAATAATTCATACATCCATAAACAAAGGTGAAATGAGAACCTGAAGATAATCCTTGATTATATTGATTCAAAAGTAGTGTGTACAATATTGGAGAGAATGACAAATTGATATCAACACTTAGTGCAATACAATGAGTATTTAGGTCATCTGTTGTTATTACAGAGCAAAATTACAACATTTCCTCTCTTTGCTTCATAGGAATTACCTATTCAACCTAAAACCTATACAAAGATTTACAATCTCTAAGAAGCAGAACCCTTTGAATGAGGCCTGAAATTTCCTTTTATAGACACAAGGGAAGCAACAAGGAAAAGGCCTCATTCAACCGCCTAGTCACTAAAGGGCAAAAATCCAGGTGGTGCAATACATGCAAAGGACAAAATTTGGTTCAAAAAGCTGTTGGCCACCCAAAAGTAGTTGGAGATTTTTTGTAACATTAAAGTCAGTGTATGGCAGAAGATCTCCTCAAAATTCCTCCTTGCAGTAGATAGGACACTTTTGACATTCCTTATTTGACAAGCCCATGCAGCAGTTATACTTGGTGGTTGGAGACCGATTGAAATGCAACTCAAGTTGCATCACGCTATTCTTCCATGTGTGTCATATCCCCGAAATTACAACATTAAAAACCCTAACATAGAAATACAAATGAATAAATGAAATGAATAGCAATATAAATATCAAAAAATATAGATATAGATATTTAACAATTTAATATTTTTATAATTATAATTATCGTAAGATAATATTATAATTATAATTAGCAAGTATAATAAAATAAATATTAGCAATTTGAAATTATTATAATATAATAATATAAGATATATTAACATGTGAATATAAACATAAATGATATATAGGAAAATAACTAAGTTACCGATTTGTTTTTGGATTTAGGTATGGGTACGAGAATTTGGTACGGGATTCGGTCAAAATTTTTTTTGGGGCTGGGTACGTTTTGGGTACGTTAATACAAAAAAATATAAAAATCAGAAATATATGTTGAATTTAGAACCAGAAATGAAAGCAAACAAAAAATGAACACAAGGAACAAAAGAACACAAAATTTATCTTGGGAAAACCATCCTCTTGAGGGAGGAAAAGCCAGCCACAAATGAATCTCTCTTATATTAAATGAAGAAGCAGCAAAACAGCTTACAACTTGACTTGCAGAAGAATAGTATCTCTCATAGATACATGCATACAAACAACTCTGATTTCTTCCTTGATATTAATTTGTTCTTCACAATAACCTGCTGTAAAAATGGCGAACTTCTCCTTGAAAGAACGACTTAACTTGAAAACAAGAATCCAAAAACTTTTAATAATGAATTGTCTCTCTTCTTTTATCAGCAAAGAAGAGGTTACATTTGCATGCAAAAGAGGACGCACAAGATGCATTACAAATACCTATTTTAAGGGGGTGTTTCAAGTGACTATTTAAAGATTCTCATGCATGTCAGAAATGCAGATTCTCCTGCATGTCAGTTACGTCTATTATGAAATGTTCTTTTGCATGACAGTTACGCCTTTTAAGGAAGATTCACATGCTGCTAGAAGATACCTCTTGCAGCTACCAAAACATTAACACTCCCTCTTAGCTAGGGAGGTATCTTTTCAGATATCCATGCACAAGAGTGATGTTGTCATCTCATCATGACGTCAACCATAGCTACTTCAATAGAATGAAACAAGGGCTTTTACCTCAAATCTCTCTTGTAGAGAGAAATGCATTAACAAGGGCTGATACCTCAAATCTCTCTCGTAGAGAAATGCATTAACAAGGGCTGATACCTCAAATCTCTCTTGTAGAGAGAGATGCATTAACAAGGGTTGATACCTCAAATCTCTCTCGCAGAGAGATGCATTAACAAGGGCTGATACCTCAAATCTCTCTCGCAGAGAGAAATGCATTAACAAGGGCTGATACCTCAAATCTCTCTCGCAGAGAGAAATGCATTAACAAGGGCTTGCACCTCAAATCTCTCTCGTAGAGAGAAATGCATTAACACATGAAGCAAGAGTCATGTTGTGACCTTTTTCACACATCGCCCCATGCAAAATGGGGACCCCTAATTTTTGCTCCATTCTGGTCTTTTTGGCTTTGGTTTTTGTCTCTCTCTCTCTCTCCGTTTGTCTCTTTTCTATGGTCTGCTTTCTGGGGACGTTCCTGTCTGCGAGCTTAAATGTGAATTTGGCCAAGTCTGAAATTAGGGTTTGAGTCTTTTAGCCAATTTGAGGTCGAATAAAGTCAATAAATTGAAAATTGAGACTAACATTGTTGTCAGCATGTTTCCAGCAGGCTCTCAATAAAGTTTCCATCCGATTCCGAGGTACTTACTATTTTTAGTAAGTGTGCAATTATAGACAATCTATCAGCATTTTTGAGATTCCGACAGTCACACATCAGACTGCTCGCATGCAAAATTTGAGCGAAAACAGACAACTTACTATTTTTAGCAGTTTAGCTTCCGGGGCAAATTTCAGGGTTCAGACGCAGAGTTTTTCTTTGCATGTCGGCATATTCCTTCTGGGTTTTTCGAGACCTTCGCAACGATATAACATGCAAAAACGAGACGACAAATTTCAGAATTCCTCGGGCTTTTTAGGGTTTGCATGTCGAATGATTCCTGATGGGTTTTTCGAGAGCTTCGCGATGGTGTGACATGCAAATGAAGATACTCACTCAGTAAGGAACTTGCTATTTTTAGCAGGTGTGTCCCGGCAGCCGCTTCCCAGCAGTTCAGATTCACGAGCTGATCGTAGTGCCGCAGAAACGGAGACAAACAGAGTTCATTTGATGCGCATGCGGAGCAAATTAGGGTTTCCAACTTCGGAGCCTAAAAATAGGTACAAAAAGTCAGAATTTTCGAAAACCGGTGTAAACCACCGCGATCAGCGTCCTTCAGGCTATCTGCTGGTAAAATTTCAAGTCAAACGGAGCACTTACTATTTATAGTAAGTCAATTTGGAAACTGGCTAAAAATAGTAAATTGAGCGCATGCGTCAGTGTCGACAGTAAAGTCACGTGGTGAGGAGCACCTCATCCAAATTTCAACTCGATCGGAGCAATGGAGCTATCAGAAGCAAGCAGTTACTATTTTTAGTAAACCACCTCCAGAAATGTGCTAAAAATAACAGGGTAACTAAAAGTGGCAGTGTCAACAAGTTGATGAAGTTATAAGGATGCAGTGTGCGAAATTTCAAGTCATTCCGAGCTTCAGAAGTGCAAAATTGAGAGGGCTTACTATAAGTAGCAGGACATGAATACGGGCGAAAACGAGAAAATGTCTAAGTCTGGAGCTTTATCTTCCACCACCTGTAAAATGCGCCCAGCTTGCCTTCAGATGTTTGAAAATTTTTCTAAGGCATTAAAAATCCGCCTGCCACCTCCAAATGTGCCCAAGGCACAAGTGGTCAATGAAAGTCAACAAGGTTTATCCTGTTGGCATAGCAAAATGCGCCCAAGGGAACTCAGGAGAAAGTTTTAAAATTTTCTAAGTATAACTCTCATCCTCCACACAAGGCAAAATGCGCCCACTTCAAGAGTTGTTGAAAAAAGTTTCTAAGGCAAACGAATATCCTCCACCATGGCCTAAATGCGCCTAAGTTAGAAGAAGTCAACAAGGTCAAAGATTTTTGTCCTCCTCACCCCTCCAAATGTGCCCAAGTTAGTGAGGTAAAGGTAAGTGCAAGCTGGTAAGTGAAGTGCATAAAGTGTGAAAATGAAATTACTAAAGGCGTTGGGGGGGTAAAATAAAATGTTGCTGGTGATGGATGAATATTACTGGACGTGGTTGATATTCCTCCCCAAGAGTTAGGTGCTCTCAAGGTAGCATGTGTTGTAAGGTGTTAGAAATATCTCCAAGGCGTGTGAGGTGGTGATGATAAGTGTTGGGCGTTTTTTTTTTAATTTTTCCTCAAAGTGAGCTATGCGCCTAAGGTGGAATATATGATGAAGTGGTGTGAATCTCTTCTAAGGCGTTGGGACTTCAAATAATTTTTTTTTTCAAGTGTGATGCTAGGCGTGTGAAGTGGTGAAAATGCTAGGCGTGGTATAAGATGATGTGATGAAGATTTTTCCTAAGACGTTGAGGCTTCAAGTGAAGATATTTTCTAAGTGTGAAATAAAATATGAGGTGAAACAAATTGCTAGGCGTTGGGATTACAAAATAATGAATTTTTCCTAAGGTAGTGAAGATGTTGGAAGTCAAAATGGTGTGCTTGCAGGAGGATCTACTAAGTGGAATAAATTTTTTTTTCTCTCAGGGAAAGTGATCAAAACTAAAAAAATTCCAAGATGATTTTTTTTTTCCTAAGGCAAAATTTTCAAAGTGATCTAAAACTTTCTAAGGCAAATTATTTTCTTCCTTAGAAAATACGCCTAGAGCTCTGGGGTGGTGGAATTTTTCTTGAAGCACAGATGAGTCGCCTGAGATGAAGTCAGTGAACGCCAGCTCCACAGGATTGATAAAATTTTTTCCAAGTCAGAGCAAAATTCTCAGAGGGGATCAAAGAACGAGAATAAATTTGAAAGAATATTTTCTAAGGTTCAAAATTCAAGGAAATTAAATGAACCCGTTTGTTTGGGACCCATGGGTTCGATACGTTCTGGAGAAAATTTTCTTCTGGGTATTGAAGATTGTCGATGAGGAGTTGATTTTAAAGCCTTCCATGCTTCGCTGCGGCCTTCTGGATGAAGATTTCAAGTGGGCACCAGGTTGATGAATTTCCTAAGGGAAATTTGAAAATTTTCTAAGGCAAAATGAAGAAAATGTGTTTTCAAGGTAAAATCCTCTAGACGACAAATTTGAAAGAAACTGCCTAGGTGAATTTGCTTCAATCCTTTGTGAGGATAGTCTTCCAGAGCCAGAGATGGATAAAATCAAAGTTGTCCGAGCTCCAGCCGGTGAAATGAATCTCTCTAAGGTGATACGCCCTTGAAGAAGATGGGTTGAAAAATTGGCTAAGGCATGAACTTGAACACAAAGTTGGCGATGAACGCTTGAAAGTTGGAGCGTGAGGATCAGGTAAGTGAGTTAAGTTTATATCATGAAGTATTCTAATACCCCTCTCCTTGCTTGCTTTGCAGGAGAAATGTTGAGGCCAGAACACGATGACTTGAAGTGGAAGCACGATGAAGATGAGTTTCAATCTCGAAGGGAAGAAAAAGTTGCAAGAAATTGGCTAAGTGTTAGCTCAAATGACAAAGAGGTCAAAGAACAACGCCAAGAGAGAAGATCAAGGATAGTGTGAACACATCTACAAACGGAATCTTCTAGAAGGAATAATGGACATTATGGCTCATTTATTACCCCACTTTCCTTTGTGGCGGTTTTTAGGGCAATATTATTTAGGGCTGAGGTGGCACGATTCTGGCCACTCTATTAATTGTAACCCTAGCCGTCTTTTGGGACTTGGCTAGCTATATAAAGGGGGAGTCCCCCTCATTTGTAATTCATTAGACATTAGAAGTAGAGATTAGAAGCAGAGCTTAGAGGAGTAGAGAGAAGTTAATAGAGTAGAAAGTAAAGTAGTGTAGATTGAAAAGGAAGGAAAGTCTTCCCTTTGGATATTTTGTAAGAAGTTGTCATGTATGCTTTCATAATAAAAGAAATTTCATTGATGGTGAACTCTTCTTTGTTGTGAATAGTTGTTGAGGCTTCTTCGTCCTTCCAATTCGCGTAGCATCTTGAAGTAGCATAAAGTAAAGTAGATTTCATTTCATACAAGTAGTTAGCAATTGTGGAATGTGGTGCTCGATTTGAACAAGACTTCGTTTGTCCATACCACTAGCAGGCTCGCTGACGGTGGGTTCGCCTTGCGTGGTCAACTGGATCTTTGTGAAACTTAACTTTGATTATGGTTTATATGTTGGCATGCGTTGTTGTGATGGTGTCTTCATGCTAAATCGTGATTTGAACATCTTGAGTCACTCCTTTGAAGATTGCACCAGTTCCGCGGAAGCTGTCCGAAGATAGGCAAAACGGAGCTTGGTTGAAGTTTGTGAGAATTGATTGCCGTGTTCCACGCCCTAGATTAGAACATAAACTTCTTAGGCCCTACACCCTTTTAAATTCAATTCATTTCCGGTTAGCTTTAGGAAACTTGTGCTCATTTGCCAAATCCTTCGAATTACGTGAAAACTCTTAGTCTGCTGTCTGCTGTCAACCGTCGAACAATTGTGTAAGTCCCCTTGAAATACCAGCAATATCACATCGAGCCAAACTGAGCCTATTCGCACTTAAGGAACCTTGGAGTTGAAAGCATGATCTTACTCGCAATCTTAGCATGCTGAATACTTTGTTCAAGAGAGGATAGAGTGTCCGTTGGGAAACTTTATTCTGTGTTGGTGCGGTCTCAAAAACCACGTCAACAAGTCACTGAGGTTCAGACTCTCTCTCAGCAAGGGCAACATTCTCCACAATACCAAGCTTATCTCGAAAATAAGAAAACTTTACTCTAGGAAGTGGCTTGGTGAGAATGTTAGCTGTCTGCTCATCCGTGCAAATATACTTGAGTTCAACTGCTTTCCTTTGAACCGCATCTCTTAAATAATGATACTTGATCTCCATATGCTTGGTTCTATCATGAAAGATAGGATTAACCGAAAGCTTCATGCAACTCTGGTTATCACAAAGAATCACTGTAGGTTCCAAAGGCTAACCAAACAATCCTGCAAGCAATTTGCGAAGCCACACAGCTTCTCTTGTAGCCACACAAGCTGCAATATATTCTGCTTCAGCTGTACTTTGAGCAACACATGATTGTTTCCTGTTGCACCAGGAAATCATAGCTGTACCAAGGCTGAAACAACATCCTGAAGTGCTCTTCCTGTTAGGCACACAACCTGCCCAATCTGAATCAGAGTACCCCTGCAAGCTCAGTTCTACACAAGAAGAATATTTTAGACCATATCCCACTGTACCACGTACATATCTCAATATGTGTTTAGCTGCAACAAGATGAATTTGTCTTGGTTCACACATGAACTGACTTAAAGTGTTAACAGCATAACATATATTAGGCCTAGTATTAACCAGGTACATTAAAGAACCAATTAACTGCTTGTACATAGTAGGATCAACTAAATCTGAAGTGGCTGCAACCTCATGTAACTTTTTCAGATTTGCTTCAATAGGAGTCAACATTGATTTACAATCTAACATACCAAACCTCTTCAAAATATCAATAGCAAACTTACCTTGACTCAAAATAATCTCATTTGGTCTTTGCCATACCTCAAGCCCAAGGAAGTAGTGCAACAGACCAAGATCTTTCATTTCAAATTCAGAAGATAACTCCTTCTTACATTTAAATATGAGATCATCATCACCAGTGAGGAACAAGTCATCAACATAAAGTACTAAGATTAAGACTTTGTCATCACTTACCTTGAAATATAAATTTGGATCAGCATCATTCTTTAGGAAGCTCAAGCTCAATAGATAATGATCAATTCTCTCATACCAAGCACGAGGAGCTTGTTTAAGGCCATACAAGGCCTTTTTCAACCTGCACACATGAGACTCCTTATCATGAATCACAAAGCCCTCTGGTTGTTCAATGTATACTTCCTCTTCAATTATCCCATTCAAGAATGCCGTCTTCACATCCATTTGATGAAGACTCCAACCCTTAACTGCTGCAACAACTATGATAGTTCTGATAGAAGTGTAGCGAGCTAAGGGTGCAAAAGTCTCTTCATAGTCTATGCCTTCCTTTTGAGAAAAACCTCTAGCTACAAATCTGGCTTTATATTTTTCTACACTCCCATCAGCTGCATGTTTAATTTTGAACAGCCACTTAGAAGAAACAATAGATTTACCTTTGGGCCTGGGAACAATGTCCCAGACATCATTCTTGATGATGGATTGATACTCCTCAATCATGGCATCCTTCCACACTTGTTGATCTGAAGCCTCTTCAAAACTGGAAGGCTCGGATGCTATAATATGACTCATCGAAGCTACATATCCTGCAAACTTATGAGGTCTTTTACTCTCTCCGAAAGTGCCCCGAGGAGCTGCAAATTTTTCAGCCTCTTGCACAGTATGCTTGGCCCACAAAGGTCTCTTCTTATCAGCTAAAGCATTACTTGGACCAGCAGAAGTATCTATAGGATCAACTGAATCAACAGGATCAGTGGAGTCTTCTAATTCTGCAATCTCCCTCTGAATCTTAGAAGGGGAATCCGGAACAGCCATCTCCATGTCTGGAGAAGGTTCAAAATCCTCTCTATCAATTTCCATATTAGATTCTTTAGATCTCTTGCAAGCTACATCTTCTTCAAAAGAGACATCTCTGCTGATTTCAATCTGCTTTTGACCTGGAATATAAATCCTGTATGCTTTTGATGATTCACTATAACCAACAAAGATGCCTTTATTTCCTGAAGGATCTAACTTAGACCTTTTCTCTTTTGGAACATGAATGTAGACTGGACATCCAAAAATTCTGAGATGACTGATATCTAGTTTAGTGGGATGAACCAAACTGGATTTGACTCAAACCCCCAATTTAATTCTGGAATTCCTCTTCTTTGTAGGTCTGATTTGTGTTTTGTGTGTTTGATGCCAATGATACTCATAAATGTAACAAGCATATACATGCAATATGAACTCACAAATAAACTAAACGCCAATGATACTCAAGCAATGAACTCAATTTCATAATTAAGAGACCTTCTTCATTACAAAGAGAATACATAAATGGGCTGCTTGCATACAATTCAAGAGATACTTGAGCAAGATTCGAAATGCTATTCAAGATGCATTCTACATGATATAAGAGCTTACATGGAATAGACAACTTGCATCAAATTCGAGAGACCATACATCTTATGTCTTAATTTTACTTACAGCCAAACTTCACTGTGAATAGTGACTGCTACAGTACCCGCGCCCATGCAAATGCTCATACAAAATTAAATACAAGTTTCTCCTACCAATTTCTTGATGGAATGTCTTCTATTGATAGGGGCGCCCACTTTAGGAGTGAAATCAGCCACCAAAGAAAGGCGTATTTATTTCTTTGAGCAAATCAAACCCTTAAAAAGTGCGGCTGGCTGTAGCTGTTAAAAATCAGCTCCAAAGTCTTCATAAAATGCAAATAAATACCTCTGGATGGCGAATGGCGTCACTAGCAGCAAGTATCCTTCCGAAAGATGCCTCCAACAACTTGTTATCAGCAATTCCAAGCTCCAAAATGCAGCAACAAGAAAATAACCAGCACTTTAGGGTGGTCTTTCACACCTTCAAGATGCCAAATCCTAACTACAAGCCCCAAACCAGGCTTACCCACTGCTGAAATTGAGAAACCCTAGTTTCTCTCTTCCACAAACTCCACACTTCCAAACTTCAATCAGCAAAACATATCCAAGCATGAGAAGTTCGAACTTTCTCTTCTCCTTTTATAATTTTCACTTGAAATCACTATTCATTAAAAAACACTATTCACTTAAGTTATTTCTTTTTTCACTTTATCAGTGAATAGTAACTGCAAAATATAAAGTGACCCCTTTAACAAATAGACACATGGTCCCCAAGCCTGAGTAAGTGAAATAAATGGTGATGATCAATATCTTAAGCTCCAATTACGCGCCAAACGCGCAAATTCACCACGTCACCACACTCCGAATACCAATATTGCCTTTAACCGACCAAGTGCCTGTTCAAGTGATCCTCTATCCAGAACCACTAGCCTACGAGGATCGACATAATAGGCTAATCCAATGACTCTGATGCTCGCGAAATGTTGTACCCAAACCAAATTTTTTGCTTCATTAAGGCATTTTGCATTTTAAAGTCTAAACCTCGCTAAAATGTTGTAAAATACCGTTTTGGGCAATGTCAAGCATGGAGTTTTTGTCAATATTTGTCGGTCAAAGTCAGTTATATTGAACAGAACCTGAAGAAGAGACTCAAAATGAAGATTTTCACGATGGAGGAGCATCTCACGACGGCATTTCATATTGCAGACGGTCATTTCAATGATCGAGATAGAGTTTTCAGTGATCAAATCATGGAGATT